>JABFEX010000504.1:0-28775 GCA_013623515.1 Fusarium illudens | reverse complement strand
CCCCCCCCCCCCCCGGAGCTCGCAGCACGCATTGGTAGCCTCCATCCCGCTGTCTAGGGAATTTTCTCGACGGGCTGAACGGTCAACTCCCCTGCAAGAACTGCAAGCCACAATCGCTCCAGACTCGGCACGAGTCCCTCCCCGGTTTCTTGAGTCCTCAAGTCGCACGCAAGTCTCACAATTCCCTACCAACACGGGCGAGGAGGATCCAACCGACAAGGGGACGGGGAACCGACCTCCCAAGACCCAACGCTTCAGCGGCCGTTCCGCTACCGATTCGACTCGACTCGACTCGACTTGGCTCGACTCAACTCGACCTTTTCTGTAAAGTCAACCACCCCAAGCCGCTCCCCCGGAGACGCCCTGGACACCCTGTTCACCTCACTTCACCTGTCATTTCCTACCCGGACAGCCAAGCTTTGGCCAAGCTCGAGCAAGGGTATCGAGGACTCAGCCAAGTCCAGCCAAGTCCAGCCAAGGGCCAGCTAAAAGGAACGAGCTGCTTTTTTCGTACGGCGCCATCCACTGCGGCGTTTGCTTGGCGCACAGTCCTCACGCAACTGCCGCACAGTCCTGCGATGCCCTCCCACACCATGCTGCGCAGCCTGCCTCAACCTGGCAGCAAACATATCTCTTCCATTTCATCGCTGCTGAACCAGGCACGGCCATGAGAATCTCTGCCGCTCTGTCTTCTACTCTGGGCATTGCTTGTCCGCCAACTTCTGCCCGACTTTCCGGCCTCCTGGCTGTTTCTGCTGAGTCTGCCTCATTTGAATTGCCAGCGCAGCTCAGGCCATTCATTCGTCCTCCTTGGAGCTGCTGCGACGCGTCGCTATCCCGTCGCAAGCCATGTCTCTATTCTCCAGATATTCCATGCGCCAGAACCGCGGCTTCCTAGGTTCGGACAGCTCTGCGTTGCCTTCACAAGATGCCCAGGTAAGTCAGCCAATGCTTTGTCGCATTGAGTGCCCGTCTTTGCTGTCAAGTCCGCTCTCGGTGACCATCGCCTATGGATCCCCTGTCATGAAAACCCAGACCTCCCGGGCTAATGAGCGCTTCCTGGCAATAGGATCGTCAACAACTGCGTTACGAGCTCGACTTGAACGCGTGGAACTTTCGCATTTGGGGCGTTTGCGCATCAGGCTTTCTAACCGACTCGTAAGCTCTCCCGCTGCACCCATTGTCGACGTTTACATGCCTTCATCGCATACTTTGGACCTGACAGCCAACCCCCCTAACACTCTTGCAGATACAACCTCTTCTCTACAAACGTCATTCTCGCTTCCATCGCATTTGTTTACTGGCCCAATGGCCCGGAGTGGTCTGGACTTCTCATCAACTTCTTTACACTCCTTGGGTCCGTCATCGGCCAGGTCCTATTCGGCTTCCTCGCAGACCGCTATGGTCGAACCCGCCTCTACGGCATCGAACTAGTTCTCGTAATTGTCTCTACGATTGGTGTAGCCACTAGCAGTCACGGCTACAATGATCTCTCCTTCTTGGGTCTCTTTATTTGGTGGCGCTTCGTCATGGGTATTGGTGCGTGAACACAAAATCAACCGGGCCTCGACGACATCAACCAAGGACGGGATGCTAACAAACATGGTAGGAATCGGAGCCGAATATCCTCTCAGCGCAGTAATCACGTCGGAATGGTCCAGCACGCAGTCCCGGGCTACCATGCTGTCCTCGGTTTTCATGATGCAGCCGATCGGCCAGGCCCTGGCCCAGTTGGTCGGCCTTTTTGTGCTCCTGGGCTTCCAAAGGACTCATGACCTTCAAGGAATGCGCTGCGGCATCGATCAACTGCACGAGGAAGAGTGCAAGAAGGCCCTGGATGGCATCTGGCGCATCGTCATCGGTTCGGGCGCAGTGCCTGCCTTGCTGGCCATCATCTTCCGGTTCTTCCTGTTCGACTGCGGCATCTACAGTCTCGAAGTCCGGAACAAGCCAGCAATTGCTCTAATGAACACACAGAGGATTTACGGCGCTCCTCAAGGAGGTGGAACCGAGGCCTTTCCCGGGAATGGTGCCAACGGGCGCCAGATCAACGGCGGACATGGGCCAAACTCGTTCCCGATGAGCCAGCTCAACCACGCGCCACCATCGACGACATACCAGATGAACCCGCCCAACGGAAACCAAACGGCGCCTTCTTACCGAACAAACGCGCCGCCTAACAATATGCATCTTACGAGCACCTCGCAGCAGGCCATGCCGATGCAGTTCTCCAAGGAGGACATGCACAACTACTTTATCCGCGATGGCAACTGGGCCTACCTCCTTGGAACAGCAGCGACATGGTTTTTCTTGGACGTATCGTTTTATGGAATGAGCCTTGATAACAGAGGGACTCTGTCGACAATGTGGGCGACGACAAAACCGACGCCGATCGACGAGAGACTCGCGTGCTGGAACTCGTCACTCCCAGGGGGCAACTCTTCAGTGCCTCAATGGGCCATCGACGGACTTCCGGTCTGGTCGACCGACGCCACGCATCCCTGCAACACCATCTACGACGTGCTGATCGAGCAGACCAAGCAGTACCTGCTGACAGTGTCGCTGGCGTCCATCGCAGGAAGTGCCTGCTTTGTCATGTTTTCGAGCCGGATCCCCCGGCGACAGTGGCTTACGGCCTCGTTCCTCGTGCTAGCCGGTTTCTTTGTGGTTACCGGCTGTGTATACTATGGTGTCCATCAGAAAGATGGTGCACCTGCTACGGTGGTGTTTGTGGCCATCTGCCACTTTATGTTCAACTTTGGTAAGTTTGGCCCCCAAAACCTGGTCTAGTTGACCTATTCTGGTTGGTGGTATTAACAAGAAGTGTCCCTAGGCGCCAACACGTTGACGTTTATGATCCCCGCCGAAATCTTCCCAACCTGCTATCGATGTCTATGCCACGGCATCTCGGCGGCGGCGGGCAAGCTTGGCAGTCTCGTGGCAGTGCTCGTGGTGTACGGTATCAACCAGTCATACGACGCCGACACTCGGCAAGGACTCATCTTCCTCCTGTTCGGGTCGGTGGCGGCGGTTGGAGCCATCTTCTCATGGGCATATCTACCCGACTCTCAGCGCTGGGTCGAGTACGACGGCCAAAAGTACCTCGAGTCAAAGACGCTCGAGGAGCTGGGCGAGGGCAGGGCCAAGGCGCGACTGGCTGGCGAGGTGGTCACTATCGAAGAGAAGTGGGATGAGATCAAGAGGAGGAAAAGGGGCTCGCAGAGGGGGGACCCTTCTATACCCGATGGGGCTACGTAATTGCATATTTTTTTTCATCTTTTGGCGATATGGGATGGGCGGATAGACCACACTGCTTGTATTATGAGCCCCCGACGGGCCTTTTTTTGTAATCTATACACAAGTAACGGATACCCTATAAACATGATGATTGGATATTTCGGGCGTTATGTCTGTTGTCTCGATGGTTGAGTATGTCGTGGCGTATGTCGTGGCGTCGTGAGATGCCAGGCATCACCCTCCAAGTCCATTCCGCCGTACCAGCAAATCCACAGTGTCAGCATACAGCTCGTGGTCACTTGTCGTGGCACTTATACTCTCGTCAGCCTCGATGGCATCCAACCACCTTGCCCAGCGGGAGCCAGGCGGAGGAGGTGACCAGCCGCGCAGGGAAGTGAGGATGCGTGGGAGGCGAAGAGCAAAGGGGGCGAGGTGGATGTCGACGAGACAGAGAGCTGGGCCGAGGAAGAAGGGACCCTAGGAGACTCCATGTCAGCGTTTCTCATGCTTTGTATCACCTGACAGAGTGTATAACGTACCTGGTCGTCTGCGGCCTGGACGAGGCTGTCGATGCTGGTCTGGAGTCGTTCAGAGGCATCACGCTGAAGGGCTAGTTCGGGGGTTTGAAGGATAGTGAACAAGGGGGGCACTATGCGGTTATTGATCTACAAGCCTTGGTCAGCTTCCAACACCTCATCAGACATGGAAGAGATACTTACATGATCTATCCAGAGTCGACAAGTAGCCCTTGACTGCGGATCGGCGGGAAGCAAAGGCATACCCTGACCTTGATCCTCAAGCTGTAACCATTGTTAGACATCATCGTATCTCCCTCTTAAGGAGTTGATGACATACATATTCTAGAATCACGCCGCTCTCGGCACAAGCCCATTCACCCTGCCGTATCGCAGGCACACAACCGCGCGGGTTCGCCTCGAGGAGGTGTGACGGGGCTGGACGTCGAAAGGGGTCCGTCTCGCAGTACTGGTAGGCCATGCCCTTTGCCTCGAGGGCTATCCAGACGCGCTGAGAGAAGGGGCTGCAGGGGGAATGTGAGTACTTCTGAACAAGTTACAGGCGGTGGGCGGTGAGTTACCAGAAGCATGCTCCATACAGTTTCAGGCTGTTCTCTTTGACGTGTTTCCTGGTCGTTGCCAGCGCGACACCTGTGGCTTTTCGAGCAAGGGGCTTCTTTAAACCCATGGGTCAGCCTTGTTTCTCCTGATCAAAACCTTGATGGTATCCAAGCCTCACCTGGGCCTTCTTGGTCTCCCTTTGCTGCTTAGCCAAGTACCGCTGCACGCTATTCTTCTTGATCTCGTCGCTCTTTTGCAGCGTATGCTTGTGCGGACCAGCAACACCGTCCCCCTTGCCATTGCCACCGTTGCCATTGACCCTCTGGACCGTCCAGAAGCGCTGCTGACCAGCAAACCCGCCCAGCAGCGCGGGCCCGGCCTGCCCCTGCTCCGAGGGCTCGAGCTGCAGCTGCGCGCCGGGCAGATACTCCGTGATCTTGATCTTTACGTCGCAGAGGTCACGTTCGCGTGCGCTGCGCTTGCGCTTCTTCTTGCTGGGGTCTTCTGACTTGGGCGTACCTGGAGGCCGGCCCTTCATGCGGCAGTCCCAGTAGTGAGAGACGAAGGGCTTACGCTTGTATCGCTGCGTCGAGCGGTGCGAGTAGACGTTGTCTACATGCGGGAAATACGTCTCGAATCTACAAGGCGTCAGCAGCGTAGCCAGTATACCGGGGCATTGGAAGGACTACTGTTCATGAGTAAGCACAATCATGTCATCGACATTAAACAGCTTATCCCGCCAGACCTCTAGGTCCGGAGGATCAACAACAATCTTGCTACTCAGCTGCCCATTCGACCTCTCAACCTGCTGATGCTGCAGCGGCAGCGCACCAAAGACGCCCTGCATCTGCTGCGTCTCCACGACAGGCACGGGCACCGCCGTCGGCGCGAGTATGCCAAACTGACCCGGCGCATGGTGCGGACCCGGCGCCGCGACCGCAGCGCCGCTCTGCGCTGCGTGGAGCCGGTACGCCTCGTCGAGGTCCGGGCCGACATACCCGTCCAGTCCGATGCCGAGCGCGACCCGGTGGTACTGCGCGACGGCGTGCGGTGCGAACGGGCCGGAGCCGGGGCCCGGAGCTGAAGGGGCCGCCATGTGGGGCCGTTTCTTTAAGGAGGTGCGACCGGGAAAAAAAAGTCAGGGATGTTTCGGTAAGTTGTTGTCTTTTTTTATTTTTTTACGTTGCTGCTTTAACAATGATGTCTCTCAGACGTTGGCGTCACAAGAGGGGGCCTTTGTCGTTGGATGGGATTTATTTTTCAGCCGCATGTCACACAGAAAAGGCAGGTGCGACAAGGCGGCAAGCCAACGCACAGGCCATGTCTTGGCACCTTAGACCCACATCGGTTCTACACCATCACGGACCCGCTTTCCACTGACTGACACATGGAAACTTCAAAAAAAAAAAAAAAGAGAGAGAGAGGAAATTGCAAAAAAAAATTGCAAAAAAGAAAGCCTCGCATGTGCTCGCAATCGAATTTATAGGAACAGCCCGATGCGGGGGTCGAACCCGCAACCTTGAGATCGCGTACTGCTAAGAGTCTCACGCTCTACCGATTGAGCTAACCGGGCGTGGCTCTAGATGATGATGTTGAGGGGAGCACAATCGCATTGCGAGGACTGGGTGACGATGGCTTCACCAGGTTGACATGACAGCCTTGAGACTTCTTCTCACCTCACTCAACCACACGATAACAAGCCTCGAAAGTACAGTAGTGATGTCTCATTGTCGTTAGAGCCCGGGTATTTCTCCAATTGCGCTTAATGCACTCATCCCACCCTCCCACCGGTCCATTCATTGAGAGTGTCCCAACCCATATCGTACAAGGATAGTTAGTCAACATGTTCGCCTCCCCAGTGAAAAACGCCTTCCCTGCTGTGCCCTATGTTGGGTTCCATCTCTTGCCTTCTCTGTATGTTCATTACTGGGCTCAACCGAGTCCTGTGGTTGGCCCCCTCGCAAGCGTCACTCGGTCCCCTTTCAGTTGTCTCTTGTTTCCCATGACCCCAGATCCATGGCGTCCATTGGTCCCATGTTCATCAACGCCCTCAAAACGCCCTCGCCCACTTGTGGAACTCCCGTCTGTCCTTGAATGTCCCATCCATCCGGCAAAGTAAACCCTCCGTTCTGATCTAGACCAGCTGGGATCGTGAAGCCAGACGGGTCTGCAAAGAATCCGTGCGTGTTTCCGTCAAGTACGCCAGGGTTCATCATTGTCTGGTTTGGTGATATTGGACTCGTGTCGAATGAGTTGGGGTTTGATCCGTTCAGCTGCCCGGGAGCCAAGTGGCCTCGTTGGTCAGATCCTGTGCTCGAGTTCGGTGTCGGTCGGTTCGATTGTACTCCGTCTGGCGATCCTGTTGTGTCCTGACCTTCTCCTCCGAGGTCTCCAAAGCCCGACATGGGCCCGCTTCCAGACCCGTTCTTGTCAAACGTTGCTCCCGAGCTTGGTGTGAGAATGGGTAACTGCTGATCAGGTGAAATCCATGTCTGGGCACCGAAGCTCCCATCGCCAGCTGTCGCCATGTTCTGTCCGTTTCCACCAACGTTGGGTTCCACGATATCAGGGGCCGCCGCCGGATTTCCATTGTCGCCGGCCATCTTCATGAAGTGGCATTCGTTTCGATACGCGAGAATGCCCTGGACACCTTCGGGGTTGTCGCACCTGGGCACACTGGGAGATCCCGGATTCTTCACGACGGGCTACGTAACGTTAGCAGGTCGTCTTCTGTTGTCACATCTGGTTTCAACCTACGCTATCGCTGGTGCGTGGAAACGCAGTCTTGAGCTTGGGAATCCTCAAGGCAAGGGCCTCCAAGTCGACATCAAGCTGGACGAGGAACGATTCGGTCAGGGGGTTGCGACGCTTCAGCGCATTCATGGCTGAGAGAAGGAATCGGAGGGAGTCGGCCGTCTGGCTATCATCGGGTCGGCTCTTGAGGTACTGCACAAACACTCGTGCTGACACGTAGAGGCAGAAGGAGATGAAGGGGTTCACCTGGCTTGTCAGTCTTGGCATCAATCCCAGGGTCGGCTGAACTCACTGTAGACAGGTCCATGTGAGAAATCATGCGCATGATGCTGGCGATTTCGTTCGCAGCTGTAATACATCGAACCTTGCTCTCTGCGCTAACCGAGGCAGGAAGTTTGTTCTTTTCCGCCTTGAAGATGGCGGCTTGGTGCAGGCAGATGGTCGAAGTGTGGATGCTCATGTTTGTAAAGACAATGTTGGGGTTTGATAAGCCCGAGGGGAGCTTCAGTTGAGGAGGAAGACAGAGGGATGTGTTTAGTAGGATATTGTCCATCTGGCGATGACGCTTCCAGAATGGGCCGTTGAGGTCGTGGTCGAGATCGTCAGCATCAGGACGATGCAGGTGCACCAGGTTTCGGCCGAACAAGCAAGCCATGAGCACGATGCCTCCATAGGGGGACAGTTTGCCCGCGCCCATCGGACTGGTGCATTCGCTCAGCGACTGTGTCTGCTCGGGCCTGCTCATGTTAAAAGCCTCTTCCGAGGAGGGGAGGTTGGTCATGATATCGCGCTCATCGATCGTCATGGGCCAGCCGGTGCCGATACTGGCATAGCGATCTTGACAGAAGGCCATCCAAAATGTTCGACGACGCTCTTCTCGCTCGGTCCAGTCTTTGGGGGGCGCAAGACATTGCTTGACGTCAAGGCCAGTACCGTCTAGTCTGTGAAGACCGGTCCTATCATACTTTAGCACGGGTTAACAATATCAAGGGGCATTTGGAGCCTACATCTGAGCGAGACGAATGGCAGATCCCGTATTCACCCAGGCTCGGGGAAAGTACATCATCTTCATCTCGTACGACGACAGCAAGATATGCGTCTGGCAGTGAGCGATCGAGATCATGTGCTCCCCGTAGCCCTTGACGTAATCCGCCTCGACATACTTGCGCGCCCTCCGGTAGAAGAGATCCTTCAGGTCTGTATACTTGTCTGTGATGGTGCATGCCAGGGTCCACATGGCATACCGCAGACAAACGGGCGGGCGTTGGTTCGGCGCGCTGCACATGCAAGGTCAGTTAAGCCTCCAGATTGATAGGGCAACGGTTGAACCTACAGATTCATGGCGGCAAGGTAGCGGTACTTGTGGATCATGGGGATGGACGGGTGAATCTTTTCAAAGTAGATCTGGTGAAGCTCGTCAATCGTCTCCTGGGGCGGCAGGGGCTCCTCGAGGCCCAGGCCGATCATCTCCCAGGTAAAGGTGCCGCTGACATTGTTCATGCCCATGCCCATGCTGGCGTTGAAGTTGAAGTCCTCCATGGCGCCCGTCTGCGGCGAGTCGCCATTGAAGTTCCACCGGTCCATGTCGCGATCGCCCGTCAAGCCCAGAGGCGCATTCGGGATGCTGAGGTTGGCGGGCGACGTCGTCTGGGGGGGCGCGGGCATGGGGACGTTGAGGGTCTTTGGCACATTGGCGGGAGGCTCTTGGGTCTTTAGCAGCGTCTCGACTTGCTCTACAGGGCGCGGCGGGTCAGCGATTGAAGGGGTCGGCAGCAGGACGCGAGGGGGTTCTCACTCAGTCGCTCCTCGAGGGCCTTGACATAGCCGCGCTTGGGACCGCTCTTCCTCCTCTGCTCATCGTAGGCGCAGGCGTGGCCCAGGCGGGAGCAGGTGCTGCAGCTGGGGCGGATGCCGTCGCACTTGAGCTTGCGCTTCCGGCATATCATGCATGCCAATCGCTTGGGTTTGGGGACGCTCGAGTTGTCGGTGACGGGCTCTCGGGAGGGCGCGGCGTCTTCTCGGTCCGTGTTGGGGCTCCGGGGGCGCTTCTGGCCACTGGTGGCGCCGATGCCGTTGTCGGGCGACTCCGTCATGGCGATGGGAAGGGAGGATTCCGTCTACAGACTCGAGGGCGGCGGGCGGACGGTGGAGGGGCTATGAAGGAGAAGCCTTGCAAGGCCCGTGGGGGTGGTGGCCAAGAAGAGGAGGACGGACGGAGTCGAGAGCCGCAGGGCGTGCACGACGAAGGTCCCGCTCCTTCCGGGGGGTCGGGAAAAGCGAAGACGGCGAATCTCTAGAGTAAAATAGTCCTCTGCCCGGCCGGACGGGGGAGGAGACAGGTTGGGACAGATGGGAGCCGAGAAGGACCGGCGATGCGGATCACCGAGTTGAATGTTTAAAAGGAATTGGGGGGGGGAAATAGACGAAACAATGCGACGACCAAACTTGAGACTTGAAGTCGCATGTGGAGCTGATAACTAAACTGGAACCCAACCCCAACTGTTAGTAGCTAGCGGGGATCCATGCACTTTTAGAGGGGCCTTGGATGGAACAGTGCCGCGATGCGCTGGCTGCCTGTTGCTGCTGTCCACTGTCGATTAGTTAGCAGCCCTACCGGAAGGCTATCGCAGCACCTGCAGGGGTCTAGGGGTCCTTTTGGCGGGCTATTTTCTAGGGGGGAGGATGTGCAAGCAAGTATGGACAGCCGCCATAAAGAAGGGGAGGCATGAAGCAATTATTAATCATATCCGCTATGGACACTTTTCGTACAGTAGGTGTCCATCCGTGTGCACGGTGCTAACACCCCAGCTTCTCAACAACCCAGCACTCAAGTAGTGGTGATGCCCATCCATGGAGGATCCGTTTATCAATCGTCGCGAGTACGATAATACAGTAATACCCTACATACATACATCCACCACCTCCTCCTCCAGCATAGCCACACGCATCGCTTGCTTCCGAGCTCCAAACCACGGACCTAGCGGCGCCAAGATGCAACCGGGCGGCCGACTCGCAGCTTCAATTAACCTTTGGTCTAGCAAATGACGCCAATGGCTGCTCCAGACTTGAAAGCCGTGACGACGGCCCGGTACTGTGCAAGAGGTCATTAACTACCGTTCGCGTGTCTGAGACAAATACAACGACGAGTCTCTCGCCAAATGATAATCGTTATACTGCTTGCTCCGCTCTGCTCGCTCCAAAACGCGACAGCACAAGCACCGTGTCTAGGTTATGCTTAACGGCGGGGGCCCTTGGTAGACTCCGACTTGCCGGAAGCCCGGCATCTAATACAACTCAGGCACTCAACTCAGCCTTGTTGACGCGGCCTTTTATACTACCTATCTGCAAGGAATAGTTAATTCTACCCGTTAAGCGAAAACCCCTCATCAACACATGCTCATCTCATTGCTCGTTTAGGTGGTCAATGTGTTGTCGTCATGATATTTGCTTGTTGTTGATCCGTGTATGTTATCGTCTGTTAATTTTCGCATGGCCGCAGGTTAGAGGCCACAACAAACATTCTTTAGTCACAAAGACCTTGCGTGTTTTCCCTTCTCTTGTTTATTTTTCACTCAACATGAGAAAAACTTGGAATGAGGAGAAATGCGGTCAACGACCTCGTGTGTTCACCCGCAGCCTGGTCATGATCATGATCCCCCCCCCCCCATGGATCTCTACAACCCTGTAACTCGTTGCTGGAGTGAGAGTGCCATCTACCAATCGCCATTCTTGCACTGCCTCATCCAAGTCGAGCAAGCCATCTTGCCTATTACAGTAACATGTCCTTGTTCCCCCAAAGAGGCCACATCGACAGATGGAAACGACGACAACTTCATAATGACCCAACCCAACATGAATGGATATGGGTCGAGCATCAATTCTGCCTTGTTAATTTCCCCTGATGAAGCAGAATCTCGATCGTTTGAGGCGCCGCCTGCATCTAAATATAGACACATTCCATAGCGCCCAATATCAAGTTTGACGACCAACTGTCTCGCATGGACTCACAACAGTCTCCCGCGCATAAAATGGCAAATTTATGGGAATCCGCTCTTCATCGCCATATTGGACAAACCATTTACAAACCAGAGCGGCTCATCTCTCGTTTATCTCGCTTTCAAGGTGGCGATGCATATACCGCTCACCACCCAACGTCGCCGATCGGTCTCCTTTTACCCCGTCTGACATTGGAAAAGTGCCAGTATTGACCAGTCATGGACGAGTCCCAGCTCAGCTCTGTTTTAAGGATCTGGCCCAAAAAGATACACCAACGGCTTCGCACGACGCCGTCATGTTTGCTCCAGTCGTGACATCTCCGAGACCGACAAGTTCCCGATCCCTGGGAATCTTACTCAGACATTCCTAAATCAGCCCCGAGAAACAAGAATCCAAACCCCTTATTTTCTATCAACGTCGACACCCACAATTCGGAGAATCCCCAGATCGCTGTAAGCAAGGCAATACCGCGTTGGTGCCCAAGCCACCACGGGGCACGCCCCTGCTGTCTTGAACGTGTGGACGTGCTCTCCGGTCTCGACGTGCGAGATCTCAAGGCCAGATCCTGAACCGATCGTGCAACGTTAGCAAGAGTTCTCATCTTTCGCAGTGTCGGCTGACAAAATCTCCTTACCTTCGTCACTTCCTCCCACGACGAAACTACCGTCAAACGTGAAACCTGGGAATCAACTGGTTAGATCGATGCGACGCTCGGCGTGAGCAGGGTAGGCATACTGAGGCTTCGGACCGGCCCAACCATCCTCGTGACAGTCCTCTGACAGATCCAATCTGTCGTGTCCCACAGCGAAATGGTCGAGTCCGAGCCACCCGTGGCAAGATACCGTCCCGTAGGCTGAAGCTCAGCCGTCAAGCACGACGACGTGTGCCCGTTGAGCTCGAATTCCTCAGACTCGTCGCCATGGTTGGTGGAGAGAATAGGCTCGAAAGCTGGATATGATAGGACTCGGATGCGCCCCTCTGCTGTCGTCGCAAAGGTCTTCTCGCCGCTCCAGCAAAATGCGATCTGGTTGGTTTGCACGTTTTGCTGGTGGGAGCTGATGGGCGTAGGTTGAGTGGGCGACAAGACGTAGATGGTGTCGGCCTGGGAGCGCTGTTAGTATCCGATGCAGCTTTCTCGAGATGATGTCTCGTAAATACTTTGTTCCCCACGAGGAGTGTCTGTCCGTCGGGAGCCCAGACGAGCGTGAATGCATCTCCAAGACCCTTTACTTCGTTGAAGCACGCCTTTGTCCGCACGTCCCAGAACTTGACCACGCCGTCGCTACTGACGCTACAAAGCTCTGCATCCTTGGTCGGGTTGAAGGCGACCTTTTCGATAGATGCCGAGTGGCCTTTGAGCTCTGTCGAAAACTTGACGTGAGGCTTCTCGGGGTTCCCTGCATCCTTTAGTCTGGGTCCTGATCTGGGGTCTGGGCATAGCCGTCGACTGGGCCAACTCACACACTCTCAAGACCCTCTCCGACGACCCTGTAGCCACCAGAGTTCCGAGCGGATTCCACGCGATACACCGTAAGCTATCACAGCAACGTCAGCAGCAGATACACCGAGGGAGCCCGACGGCAGAGCCATCCATCTGGCAACGCACCTGTTTGCACTCGCGCCTCGCGAACTGTTCGGGTCATTGTATGGCTGACTCCGGAGGTTACCAAAGTAACTGGAAAACTTGTCCTTGGACAGACTCTGTCTGGCCCGGAGGACAGGCGCCATCTTGGAGCACCGGGTCAACAACGCACGAGCTATCTGAGGCGTGCCTCGCGTTTAGCTTTGTAGCCTTGACTGGATTGCTTTCAAAGATACTAGAGCAACATCTATCCGAAGAGAATTAATTCATCAGGCCCATCGAAAGGCTCGAACATGAATGTCTCAGGAGCTCCGTTGTATGTATGCAGGATGTCGTAGAACTGTGAACAAAGCTACTGGCTGGCTGGCCGTCATTCCGCTTGTGGGCGGTGCCCGTCACACATGCTAGTACCCGAAACAGGCCATCGGCAGTGGGGCTTTGCACGCCATCGGGAAGGCCTCGCGTGTTATGTTTGCTTCATGCACGTGCGCATTTCGGCGTATCCAACGGCAACCGCTTCACGAACCTCAAGCCTTGATTTAATGGACATCAACAAATCTTCCACTTGGCCTGAATCGGCCAGCATGAGTCAAGTCATCATTCTTCGTAGTAGAGCAAGCTATCGCTCAAATGTAAACTTCATTCCGACTGCGTCGGCTCGTCCGTCTTCCGGTCATGGTATATGTACAATTTTCATTCACGGGTACTTCCCAAGACAGCAGCCAAGATGCAACGAGAGCCATCCAGAGAGGTTCCACAGTTGAGCCATTGACATCCCCCCCACCACCAGGCGCAAAGCGCAGCTCGTCAACGGTCCAGTCGCGGACAGATAGCTTCCATTACTCCAGGCCAAGTGCCGTAAGAAGGCGTAGCCCAACTCCAACCTGCCAAATCATGCCCTTAACTTCCTTCGCCCGTGACTCCGTGCGCCATGTATGAAGCCGAATTCCTTACAACAGCAGTGTTCAATAACCAGACAATCGCAAAATGCAAAGCCATCCATCCATGTAGTAGACAGCGAGAATGTGAATCCAGAGGCGGTGAGAGTTCTTCTGCGCCCCTCAGCGCCCCATTGGCAGGTATCGAGGTATCATGGCCCGAGAGGGATGATCAAACGGGCGTTGGGTGTGTATTAACGTCATAAGCCGCCTATGCGAGACATAATCCAGATGCAGGCGTGTATCCTAGCTTCCAGATTGCTCAAGGAGGGAGAGGGGGCGCTCGAGATCGCCGGATGTGGAGGACGTTCATGATATTTGATCAAGGGTTAGCTCAATGTCATCAATGCCGAAGAGAACAGCGTTCTTCTTGGCCCATTGACGAGAGAGGATAGAGGCTACACTATTTGTCAGTAGAGTTTATGAGGCATACGGGATGTATAGACTTACACTTCAAGAACTTCTTGCTGGCATACTTCTTGAAGAAGGCCTCGTGCACGACGGGCCGAGCAAGGTAGTCAACCATAAGATTGACGACAGGCTCGATCTCATCCTCTGTGTAGCCGGCATAGTAGGAAAGGGTCTCGTCCTGGAAGGGAGTTAATATCAAGTGCATGCATGGATGTGGGTCAGTGTTTGTTTACGAACCCATTCACCGCGGTCAAGCAGGAGTCGCGCCAAGTACATGGCGCCCGCGGCAACGTGGCTTGGTCGGTAACGCATGAATCGGTGGTCCAGAAGGCTGATCTCCATGAGATACTTGCCGATGGTGCGAGACTGGATGTCATAGTTGTCCGCCTTCGAGACTCGGCGGAGGAAGTTCATCGGGTTGGGGTAGCTGAGGTCGTAGTTGAGGGTGGTGAGAACGAATCGCTCGGCGCTCAGAATCTCAGCCTCGCTGAAGCCATCATCGGCGATGCGCTTAAAGTTCTCGACGTGAGGGGAAAGGACCTCCTCGTACTTGGAGGCAATGAACATGGCAGTGATGCCAACAAGCTGAAGACGGTCGAGCTGGACGACCTTAGCGGACAGGAAGCGGTCAATGATGTTGACAGCCAGGAACAGAGTCTCGGGCAGAAGGTGGAAGCGGGTGTGGACTTCGACGAGCCAGTCGACCAAAATACCACGCGTCTTCCATTCGAGGTCGTCTTGGTGGTCCATGTACTCGGGGTTGGGGATGGACTTGCACTCGAGGTCTCGGAGGTACTCGAAGATTTCGTTGGCGTACTCGGCAACCATCAGAGGGTCCTCGAGATCCTCACTGTCCAAATCCTTGACGCCAGGAGGGTACACCGGTCCATCCTTGACCTCGGGCTCGGCCTGAGCAACAGGCGCGGCCTTGGCGACCTCGGGCTCTTGGGGCGTCTCTGATCGCTCACGCTCAACAGAGGGTTGCTTGTTCTCGTCGACGGTGGCCTTGAGCTTTGTGTTGTTGGATACCGGTGCCTTGGGCTTCGTGGCAGCCTTGATGGTGCCGTGCCCCGATCGCTCCGTCTTGGCGTTGGTGGGCTTGGGGTTGAGGGCAGGCCGAGCAGATCGCGAGGTCTTCTTCTCGATACCAGTAGGCTGAGCAGCCTTGGAGACCAATCCCGCCTTGGCCTTCTTTCCAGCAACACCATCGGCCTTTCCAACGTTGCTGACATCGCCCAATGCGGCGCGTTTCCGCGTGTTGGTGGTGCCAGCACCATTAACTGCAGACTTTTTCGTTTGAAGAGTACTCTTTGAGGAATTGGCTAGCTCATCGACCTTGAGAGCGGCGGCTTGGGCCCGTGTAAGGCGCGTCGTACCACTGTTCTCGTCGTTCTCGGTGCCGGCGAGGCGCGTACGAGCAACACGACCCTGCTGAGCATGTTAGGAAAGGACCATTGGGGGTGAACTGGACCATGCGGGTCGCGTTCTACCACGTACCGGAGGCATCTTGACGGTCTAGTTGTTGTTGACTGATTGAATAATAGAAGAAGTGGGTGCTGTAGCAAGCTGTCAGTCGACGCGTCGAGGAGAGAACGTGAAAGAAAAGATGGCTGAATTGTCGACAGTGAAATGGAAGCGGGCGTCCAGTTACTGAGACAGTCGAGTTGGAGGAGGAATTCGGCCACTGACCTTTCTCTATGAATGGCCGACGCAACACCGTGAAAGGAATGGTGTGCCCCGTGAGATGGCAGATATGGGCGTAGGGCTGATGCAGGCTGTGATATGTGTGAGTCGAGCCGCGACGCAAGCCTTGTATGAGCAAGCAAAGATGATGCAAGGAGGGTGCAAAAACAAATGGGCGAGGGGAGATGTTTATGTTGAAAAGACAAAGGAAGGTTGGATGTGCAGATGATGTTGTTTTGGAGCGGACGGGAGCGGAGCAGCCAGGGAAGTGGGCCTGGCCTTTCGCGCGGGCAGGCGCGATGCGTGGGTAGGTACGTACCTTCTAGTCGCGTTGCTGGTTGCTGCAGTGGTTGCTCTTGGGACCCACACCTGGTACCGGATGCAAAGGGATAGGTCAAGGCTTTTCGAGGCCGAGACGAGACGTCGGTGGGATAAACGCGCGAGGATTTTGCTTGCTGGTGCCCAATATGGGAAAGGGCGATGAGGGCTGGATTGATTGATTGATTGATGGAAGGAGGCCGTAGAGGAGGACGCAGATGCTCGGTGCGTGGCAGACAGGAAAGAAGAAGAAGGAACAATAGGCCGAGGATGATGCGAAACGAAAAGAGTTGTAGAGACGGATGGATATGGACTGGACACAAACCACGAGTGACAGGATGCGGCCTTGATTTTATTAGCCGGGCTGGAGGCTGGTTGAGCAGGAAAGAATAGCGCGACTGCCCCGGGCGCGGTGCGGAGGACCAGAAAACGGACGTGCCTGCTGGGGCTAGCGACATGTCTCTGTGGTAACCGCCGGGCAACTCTTTTGTAATTGGCAGGAGCCTCATTCGCGGTGCGCACAGGCCATGGTGGCTAGTCGCGAGGTCGACGCCACAGACACGTCCAGCTCAACCGTGGCGGTGCACGCCGGAGAGGGACAGCTGCCCTCGGATCAAAGTTGTTGGCGATCCGAAGAAATTTCCATGTCTGGACATTGCCGGTTGGACGACGACAACTGCACTTGGTGAACCTGACGTTTGCTTGAGTCCCCAAATCTCGCCTCGATATTGCTCCGAGGGACATTGGCCGTTCGGGAAAGCCTTTTCGTCAGCCAATGCCTCCGGGCTGCTCTTCGAACGAGCTCCATCACCGAATTAAAGGTAGCCAGCTCCCCCTCACAGACCACGCAACTTGGTGCCAATGGGGTCATGTCGATAGGATTTTCTAATTATCTGCTAGACCGAGACTGAAGATGCTTCAATTCGGCCTTTCCCTTGCCGCTGTGAGGCAGAGCGCTCTGCGCCTGGCCGTCAATCGGTCCCTGCCCCGATCTTATGCCACTATCAGGCGCTCGAACGAGACCACTGCGCCCGCCACTACCGATGCCGCAGAGAGACCTACCGGCCAGTCTGCTATTCTACGGACCTACAAACCTCGGTCACCTGGTGTGCGACATCTGAAGCGGCCAATCAATGATCACCTTTGGAAGGGACGACCTTTTCTTCCATTGACTTTCCCCAAGAAGGGCCAGTCCAAGGGTGGACGAAATGTGTCTGGAAGAATTACTGTACGACATCGTGGTGGAGGTGCCAAGAGGAGGATAAGAACGGTCGACTTCATCCGGAACCGGCCAGGACCTCACCTGGTGGAGCGCATCGAGTATGACCCTGGACGAAGTGCGCACATTGCCTTTGTGACTGAGAAGGCCACCGGACGCCACACCTACATCCTTGCCGCCGAGGGTCTGAGATCTGGAGACATTGTTCACAGCTACCGCCCCGGCATCCCCCAGGACCTCCTCGACAGCATGGGCGGTATCATCGATCCCGGTATCCTCGCAGCCAAGACAGCCTTCCGCGGCAACTGTCTCCCCATGCACATGATTCCAGTTGGTACCACGGTCTTTGCCGTTGGCTCAGCCGCCAAGCGGGGTGCTGTTTTCTGCCGTAGTGCTGGAACATCAGCCGTCATCGTCAACAAGAATGAGGAGACAAAGGACGATGGAACCAGGGTCATGACGGGCAAGTACGTCGAGGTCCGTCTCCAGAGTGGCGAGGTGCGCCGGGTCAGCAAGAATGCCTGCGCGACCATTGGTGTTGCCAGCAATATCCACCATCACTACCGACAACTGGGCAAGGCTGGACGAAGCCGATGGCTAAACATCCGCCCCACGGTTCGTGGTGTGGCCATGAACAAAGGTAAGGATTGCATACATCGCCGAGTATGGTACATATGCTAACTTGTGTAGTCGATCATCCTCACGGAGGTGGTCGAGGTAAATCCAAGGGTAACCGTCATCCTGTCAGCCCTTGGGGTGTACCGGTAAGATCACCACCTGCCAACGAGATGTCCCAAGCATTACTGACATGGCCCTATAGACCAAGAGCGGTTACAAGACCCGTCGCAAGCACAACGTCAACAAGTGGGTTGTGGTGCCTCGACCTCGAAACCACGGCAAGCGACGCGACAAGGCCAACTGAGGATAAGCACCAGAGAGGCGCAGAGCGACGAGGTGAGGAAGAGAGAGCAGAGCACACGCATAGTTGTGGGCGAGATGAGCGCCGGTGCTTTGTATATTATGACGCTGCATTGTACCATATGTGACATTATAGACGACGGCGCAATGTGCGTTTTGATGAATGAGCGTGCCAGACCTCACTCGATTTGATTCCTTGGTGTTGCACCCGTGAGATACTGGCTCGGACACACGCAAGTTAAGCTGTAGTTTGTGGCTATGTTTCTGGGGCGAGTTCAGCTGCCTTGGCGATACTATCACTCTGCTGGGGGCTTGGATAGCGTTTCCGGGGTGACCCTTGTGGACCACGATCTAGATTGACTTGTTCCTGAGAGAGGTTCACAAGCCCTTGGCGAGGAGGTCATTGGCCTCCCCGAGCGCTACTCTTGCTTCTACAACACGAGTAAGGGCTGCCGAGGCTTGGGGATTTACGCATGTCGGGTATATGAAAGATGGAAAGAAATTAAAGTTTGGGGGTACATGATTAGGCTTGAGCTAGCGTTCGTTCAGTCCTGATCTTAATGAGGACATTCGCATTCTCTGGGCAAGACGGGACGTCTACGGGCCGCTGCCCACTGGCATCCATCTGGAAGTGGATTTGCGGTTGAAACACACGAACTCAGTGTTGACTCGAGCAGAGACATTGAGGCTGAGCCTTTCACAGAATACCCCTAATAAAGATTTCCTGGATTGCTACAGAAGGCTGAGCGGTCCCCAAGGTTCGGCTGTGGTGTCTTGTGGAGGGGGTGACGCTCGAGACAAAGAAAGAGAAAGGGGAGAATAGGACAAAGAAATAGAAAAAAAGCGAGCTAGTGGAGAGCTTGGGAATAAGAGGTGGCGGCAGGTTTGGTTCTATCTTGAGAGAGACTGAAGCTGTCACAATTAGGTCCTAGCGACGGCCCGAGCCCATAAGAACGGAGCCAACAACTCGTATAACTAGGTATGCGATATTGTCGGCAGACCCGAACAAAGAGAATCCGTGTTGACCCCTGACACGACAAAGACGCCTTCGCCGTGGTTACAGCGTTTCAGCAGCTAAGCAGCACCTCGGTGAGCAGGAAGGACAAGGAGCATGGGTTGGTCAGGGGGGTGGGCTTGGCCTGAAACAACACTTAAAGAGACTGAATGCCAGACTTCATGCGCCAATGCATTAGACTTTGTCAAGAAGCTGAGCATAAGCTGTTCTTTGGCTACGAAAGGACGAATAGTTAGGTAGGAACAGCTTGATAATCGTGCGAGCAGATGCCGCCTTTGCCGTCGAGGATATTGTTGAGCATCAGCATCCATCCATCGCTCCGCAGACTGAAAATCAATCTCGAGCAGCGGGCCTGTCTGTACTCCGTATTGGCAATTAAAAGTCGACACATGGGTTAGCGAATGACAGAAGTCGCTGACGGGGGAGGGGCAAGCATGCGCCGAGTCCTTTGAGGTGCCCGGTTTGCACAGCCTCGCAGAGCCACGTAACGCTTACCTCTCCACAACCCATCGACGACCCCTGACGGCCTGAAGAGAGACACAGACAGACAGTCGGCTGATGAGAGGGAAAAGGCTGACGGAGGCTATCGTGGCGTAGACGAGGCAGAGTCTTTTCGAGCTGACTTAGTCGCGAGGCCATCGCGAGCATGATTTGCCGCCTCGTAGAGAATAGCCGCTGGCGCAAGACAAGTTTGGAGGGTCGCTGACGTAGATACCGCGGCCGGGCTGCAAATTTAAGGTTATTAGTCATTTGCGGCACATCACTGGATGAGCGAATATCATCGGAAGCCCTGGAACTCAGAGATGAGCGCAGATCTTGGGCAGCTTGGCATCAGAGGTGGGTGAAGGAGATGACGGATCGGCAGAGGACAGCAGCAACGTCAGCATTGAGAGACTTTGGCTCTGGCGGCAGATTGTTGCTCTTCTTGGGATAATAACGCGCCAGCGACGACGGGGCGAGCTACAGCAGCCGCCGCCCAAAACCTGCAGGCCGGGGGGGGAGTGTGATGGATATGTATGGGCTGGGACACATCATTTGGCATTGCCAATCCATTCCTCGAGGAGAAAAGAACTTAATACTCAATGTTGGGCAAGAGAGTGAGGCCGACGAGCATCGCGTTTAATCTAGAAATCCAATGCCCAAGGCCATGATGGATGAGGTGAGGTGAGTTGGTGCTAGTGAATGCTGGCGCGGGCTGAGGCGTCCAAGGTGCCAAAACGGCCCGGGCGCTGCCTCAGTAAAAAATAGCATTGACAGCACCTACGGACAGGCTAGAGGTTAGGTTAGGCTTAGGGAGGCCATAGGTACCTCCCTGGCCTAGCCCGGCAGGGGCTGCACCACGCGATCAGTTCCCCAATAAAGGCTGCGTTGCGCCACTCACAGCGCTTGGTTGGTGCTCCACACTACAGCGTCATAGCCTCCCCCGGCAGGACCGGTACTTGGGGGCTACCGACCTCATTCGCGACCTTTTGACGACACAAGCGCGCGCATGTTCAAACAAAAGATGGAGGGACAAGACAAGAAGAAAAGGGGGTGTGTTTAAATAAAGAAATACAGAAGAGTATCCAATAAAGCAAAACATTAGTTGATACAAGACAGAAAAGTGCAATGTCCCTGCAAAAAGCCAAGCATTAAATCCTGCCTCCCTTTTCCTTGGCACTCTGAGCCTTAGCCTGGCCTGGTCATGGATGTACCGCTGAGTCTGACATTGAAGGCCCCTCCCCGGCCCCCAAGTCCACGTAACCGCCCAATTGCAGCCCCATCTTTAACATCCCCAAGTTTCCAATCCCTCCCACCAACTGGCTATCGCGAAAACGAGACTGAAAAGAGAACCCATCCCCGATCCGCGAGCGAGCGAGCGCGCGAAAGAGTCTGCTAATAGATCGGCCGCCGAGAACCCCGTGCCTCCGTTTCCCGTGTCCGTCCCGTCCCTGGTACCCCCTGGCAGCTCCCAAACGCCCTCTGTTCGCACACCCCCCCCCAGCCAGACAACGCCAGACAGACGCACCGTTGGAGACCGGCCACCTTAATCGCCCTCAGGGCCGATAGAAACGGGGAGTGCGTGTGACGAGGCCAAGACGGTGTGAAGCGAAAGAAGCAACAACAAGAGTCCAAGCTTTTCAAATAACCTTAACACGCCCCCCTCTCCGATCCGATCTTCTTCTCTTCTCAACCATGCACTCGTACGTCAAGATGGCAGACACGGGTATAGGGAACATCACGCAGAGCTTCAGAGGCCGTCGCCTCCCGCTACGGCTCATCTTCTCATACCTCTTCGACTGGATCGTCTGCCTCTTCTTTGCTGGACTCGGCGGCGTCTTCGACCGCCTCGCACCCGCCAAGCGACCCTTTTCTCTTGTTGACCCTAGTATCTCGTGAGTCCTCGACGCATCCTGCAATATCCTACGTTGAAAGCTGACCTCTTGCGACAGGTACCCCTTCGAGGAACATGAACTCGTCCCCACCTACCTCCTCTTCGTCCTCGCCATCGGCGTCCCGGCCGTCATCGTCGCCGTCGTCTCTTTGATCTTCGTCCCCGGCCCGACCGTCCCCAAGGGCACGCCCGCGGCTCTCATCTGGCAGCGCAAGCTATGGGAGCTTCACGTTGGCCTGCTCGGCCTCGTCCTCTCCCTCACCCTGTCGTGGTTCTTCACCAGCACCATGAAGAACCTCTTTGGAAAGCCCCGCCCCGATCTGCTGGCCCGATGCGAGCCCGACTGGAAGAACCTCAAGGATCACCTCGTCGGTGGCTTTAGCTGGGGCAGCATGACCGGTCAGCTCGTCGATGCCGGCATTTGCATGCAAAAGGACGCGTACAAGCTCGACGACGGCTTCCGCTCATATCCCAGCGGCCACTCCTCCAGCGCCGCGGGTGGTCTCATCTACGCCTCCCTCTTCCTCGCCAGCAAGTTCTCCGTCACCGTCCCCTTCGCCATGCCCTCGGCTGCTTCTGCCGCCGGATCTTCAGGGGCTGCCACCCACGCCGCTTTCCCCTCGCGCCTTGTCCGCCCTGAAGTCGACCCCTTCGAGCCGACTCGCGCCCGCGGCTTCGACGACGGATCCATCTCGAACTCGCCCACAAAGGGCTCTCCCTTTGCTGACAACGCCGGTCAGCACAACGCCAAGGTTCAGTCCCTGCGCCGCCAAGCTGCTGCGCCCCCGGTTTACCTCCTCGTCCTTGGACTTGTGCCCTTTGGCGTCTCCATCTTCATCGCCGGTTCGCGTTGGCACGATCGCCGTCACCACGGTTTCGATATCCTCTTCGGCTACCTCATAGGACTCATCGCCTCCATCTTCGCCTTCCGCTACTACCATCTCCCCATCCGAGCCGGCGCAGGTTGGGCCTGGGGTCCCCGTAGCGACGAGCGCGCCTTCTGGGCCGGCGTTGGCCGTCTGGGCTATGCTGGAACTGACGAGGAGCTGGGCGTGCATGCCCGACGGCCGACACAGGGTGTCTCGACCGACACTTCATACCCCATGACGTCTGCCCTGGCACAGCGCAATGTGCGCCCTCGCGAGGAGCAGGAAAACGAGAGCCGTCCCAGCCAGAACTTTCAGGACGTTGAGCTGCAGCGGATGGACGACACGGGCCGGCCGGACAACCGGTTCCCCGAGCCCCCCGAGAACCGCGTCTAAGGCGTTTTTTGGGTCTGGAGCTTGGTGATTTTTCCTTTACAGCACGGAGGTTTATACCATGAGCGTCGTGCGCATGCGTAATTCATTCCAGGGTATATCTACGTACGGTTTACTTTCCCCTCCCCAGGATACAGGGCAAAAAGTGGAAATCTTTAGAGATTCAGGGCAAACTCTTTGTGTGTGTGTGTAGTCAAGTTATTGGGTGTGTGATACGGAAAGCGACAGGCTTTGGGCAGTTAGAATCTTTGCTTTTTTTGTTGGTACGACAGGCATGATACGAACAATGAAATGACCGATTAATCAATTCGAGGTTTCCATTGATACACAGTGTGTTCACTTGTCCATCGACCCCTGAATTAATGACCAATGTGCTCACAACAATAGTGTTTCGACCAGTCGAGTTCAAAGGTGACATGCTAGAAATAAGCTTGAAAACAACATCGCTTCATATTTAACAGCTATAATTCAAAAACCTATGTCGTACTCTGGTTTATACCAGCCCAGCCCCCCCCCCATATCTTGCCGCTAAACGCCGATCCAGAACCAACCAACAGCATAACAAGACGGAAGCGAAGAGTCCTCCAGTATCGAGATCTGTCCACGAAGACGCCGGGGAGGGGAAGATGGACGAGGCTCTCTTAGGTCAGCCCGGCTCGTCTTGCACCGAAGCCCGCTATTGCCAGTAGGCGCTGGGCAGCAGCTCTCACTGCAAGATGTGCCATTTTCCTGCTTGCGGCGCGTCGTCTTCCCCTCCAGTCCCTCACGGGGGTGCACCATCGTTCCTAGAGGCGCTCCGTGAGGGGCATCCGAGCATCCGTGACCTCGAAGTCGTCTTGGTAATACTCCTGTTGTTCCCGCCGAGTGCTTCCGAGGTCTCTCGCGGTGCGCCGCGGTCGCTTCTAGAGGCCTTCCACAACAGCCATCCGGCCGTCTATGCCCTCAAACTCGACATCCTCTTCCTCGTCGTCTTCCTCCTCCTCCATCTCATCACGGAACCCCGTGTCGATCTCGAGCTTGCGGAGGCGGCGGCGCATGTCGTCGCGCTTGACGCTCTGCCAGCGGATCAGGGCAGCCGAGGCGTGGACCTTGAAGCCGTAGACGCGGGGGATGTAGCGGACGACGCTCTTGGTCGGGATGAGGGCGGGGTAGACCTGGAAGAGGATGTTGTGAAACGAGGTGCCAAAGTAGGCGCCGTCGATGGCGGCGTGGCGCGACGACTTGGGGTTGTAGATGTCCTCGCAGCGTGCGCAGTAGAGCTTGACGGGCTTGAGGTTGGACACGTCCGAAAGGCCCATGGGGAGGAGAGGGTGGGAGTGGCACATGACGCGAGGGCATTTTCCAAACTCGGCCTTTTTATACTTGTCGAGCTGTGGAGGTGTTAGCAGTCGATGATATATGGGAAGACCTCTGGAGGTGCAGTACCATTTTTGTCAAGCCTCTTGTGGTGACAATATAACGGGCATGCACAAGACCATAGAGGTGCCTCGCCGACTTCTCGATGGCCTCGCGCATCTCATCGTCGCACTCGAGGTCAAAGACATCGGTGACGAGATCTAGGGCATACTGGTAATACTGGACTTCCGTGTTAAGGCCTGTCAAGTTGAACCTGTCGGTGAGGTAGTCTTCGTCGATTTCGCAAAAGTACTCGTTGCCCCTAGATGAGATGAACTGCGCACACACAACAACACATCCTGGTTAGCCCGTGGATCAAGACGACGACAAAAAAAAAAAAGAAGCCGTGCGTCGTCGTGTATTTTTCTCGACCCCGCCTCCCTCGACGGCATCTTTTCCGCCGAACAAACTCGAGGGTTGTTTGTTGACGGCTGGCAGCATCGAGGGAGCGCGTGTGGCCGCATAGGGAATCGGCAACAGCGGCGATTGACCATCCCGTCTTATCACTCACCCAGTCTCGCCAATAACTCGTGTAGTCGCTATCCGACTCGCTAACGTAGTCATCCATCATATTGGGCTCGCGAAGAGAAAGAGCAGAAGAGGAGGTGGTTGATCAGAGGAGGCTCAAAAACGAGCGACCATCGCTCGGCGGCAAGCGGAAAACAAGAGCCAGGCGTCGGAGTCGGAGTCGGAGTCGGTACAAGATTCGTCGAGGAGAGGGCGCGAGGCGATGGGATAACGAGAATATGCGACAAAAAAAAACAAGGGCAAGCAAACGAGAGGCGTCGTTGTCAAGCCAGATCAAGAGGCGTTATCTATTCCCTGCTGGTTTTGGCTGGGTCACCGTCGTCGGTCGTGGTCTGGGCTTGGTGGGGTTGCTCTCATTCACCACCGAAACTTAACCTTGACGGAAAAGGTAACGTGACTGGCAGGGAGGGGTACGTATCTCAGCCGCTCAACACCATGCAATCATCACCACTACATGACACCACCTCTAAAGAAACCCCCCTCTCCAATAGTTTCAAAGCAGATTCTCGTCATCTATAAATAACCCATCTACCTCTTTTTGTAGCATCTACCCAAAGCAGTAGCAATAGTAACTTTACATATCGCGATATGCAAGTCATGCCTAACCTCCCAGATATCTCCCTACCCAGCCTGTTCCCAACATGACAAACTCCCATGGCTGAAAAGCAATCCCAAAAATATAATCCAAAAGCCGTCCAGTCATCTACGGTCCGCTGATTGTCGAAGCAACACTACCTCCGTCGCTGGCTGAGCGTCTATCCGACTCCGAGGTGCCGTCCTCGTCGCCGCTCGTTATTCCGTTTCCTCCGCCGTTCACTGTCCGCGTCGATGGGATCTGCAGCCGGCTCCCTATGCTGTCTTGTCCCGAATCTTGCCGTAGCACCACCTCCACCATCTTCATGGCCTCTTGCAACGTCTCACCCGTCTCGTCCATGGCTGCCAAAAAGCGGGCGAGCTCCTTGCACAGTTCCCAGTCTCCTTCCCGCATAGCCCGAGACAATAGTCGCACAGACTGTTCGGTTGACGAACCCAGTTCGTCCAGTGTATGTAACACAATGAGATAGCCTCCCGCCGTCTTCAGCGAGCCCCTTTGAAGGGATTCTTCAAAGAGTTCTTGAGCTGGCGGGAGGTACGCAAAGAGCGTCTTCCACTGCCGCACTTCGGTTTTTCGTGTGCACTGTAGCACGATGTCAAGATACTCCTTGAAGGACGACAGGAGCGATAGCACACGAGGGAGGACGGCATCCGCAGGCTTCGGCGAAGTGTCCACCTCTTCATCCAACACGCGATGTAGTAGAATCTCAAGTCCATGTGCAAAGTACTCGAGTTCTTTGTACTGCTGTGCAAGGTGTGCCGCCTCGACCGATCTACTTTGACGGAGATAGAATCGAAGCAGGTCTGGGAGTACGAGGTGTGTCTGTCAAATATCAGTTGCTGCTTGGCCACAGGAACGGTTAAACATACCCTGATTGTGAAGTGGAAATAGGAAAAGTTCACATCACGACGCTGGACCAGATCCGACTCGACTCCCAGCACGATGCCCTTCTCAAGAAGAACCGAGAGCGGGTAAAAGTCGACTGGCACCGACACCGGGGACGGCGGCTCCCTGTTATTGTCCCCTGCTGCTTCAAGCACATCATTAATGTTCGGCCAGGCCTTGAGCTCCATTCCATCAAACACCCAGAGAGAGTCTCGCAGCACCGACGGCCCGTTTCGCGAAGGAGTGTCCTCCAGCTGGCGACTGACGTTTCGCACCGGCTGGTCTCGCATGCTGGCATGGTACTCCACGTTCTGTGCAATCACGCGCATGTCATACTTCAACTGGCCCTCGTCGTTTAATGAGGGTCGCAGGAGCACGAGCTTTCCGTCAACCAGGAAAATCACCGACGCCACTGCCACGTCCTGGGAAGGATCCCCGTCTGTCATCTGAGTATCTGGTAGTATCCAGCTCAAGCCTCGGACTCGGGCTGGGGATCTAACAATGCCATGAAAGGCGATCTGTCCCACTTGGATAAGGCGTACCGAACCGCCATGGGGTGTGAAGATGAAGTGATATAGCAGGTTCTCGTATGTGTAGACGAGGAGCGAGTCCTCTCCGGAAGTGGTCACGAGCACCACCGGGGCCGGGATTGTTTGTTTATGAAGAATTTGAGACGAATCGAGTCCCGTCTCGCGAGAGAAGAGCCGCAGTTCGAATGTTCTGTTCGCCTCGACTGCGGCAACGAGGATGTGCTGATGCCAACACATGCCTCCTCTGACCTGAAACTCGTTTTCCATCGCCTCGTTGGCAAACGTCTTCCATCGGCCGCTGTTGACGCTATAATGAGCAAGTCCACGACGACCGGCCACGGCAACGTATCGACCATCCGAGGAGATGACAGTTTGCCGTATTGGCCACTGATTCAGGAGATAAGTCGCAGGGATCTTTGCTGTGTGCCAGAGAAAGGGCTCGGCCGAGATACTGGTGAGATCCGGCACGTCGTAACCTCTGTAAACCATGACGCTTGACGGCGTCTGTAGCACTGTCCGGAAAACGTTGGCCTCGTTGTAGCACCCAGTGACGGCATTTTTAGCCATCTCGAGCGACCAGATGGCTTCATGTCGATGTCCTATCATTAGAACTTCGGAGCCTCCCCCTACCCACGTAGCTCCAGAAATTCCAGAAAGCCACTCTTCTCCGTTGGCTCGGGAAGCTGTCTCCTCCGACCCGAAGCTATGGCTCCCGAGCCTGCCAAACATGCTCCAGGTTGACCACCCCTTTTTGAAACCTGCGAACAGACAGTACCCATCGGGTGAGTAACTCAAGCTGGTAAACGGACCCGAGGAAGCTGGTGATACAGGGATCTTGTGGGTATGCGAGTGAGGAATGTTGCCAGAATAGTCCCGGACAGAATAGACTTGTACAGTGCCATCGGAACACCCCACGGCAATGAGCGAAAACCGTGCGTTTATGACGGCTGCGACAGCACGGTCGTGGTGGCCTTTCGGAATATGGAAACAGTGGCCTTTGAACAGTCGTTTAGCATCTGCGTCGTCGGTTTGACTGGCATCTCCGTGATGATTGTAGCGCTGAACCGCAAATGCTCGTCCGCTGCTGGTGATCCAGGTGAGCAGGTTCATCGGTCGGTCATGCGTCATCTCAACAATAGTGGCCTTCTTCTCAACCCAGCCCATCCGACTGATGATCTCGGTCCTCGTCTGGCTCCCGGTACTATCGGGCGTCCAGCGAATGCACTGGACTGCGGCTGGTTTTCTCGTGGCCACCACCAGTTCATCGTCGAGGGCCAGTGCACTTTCGATGCCAGCATCGACCTTGATAACCATCCTAAAGCGGACGCTCAGGTCGCGGACCCCTGGTCCTTCGCCAGCGCCCCATAAGATCTGCTCAGGAGGTAGCCCAGCGAGGCCTCCGATGAGGCTCTGTCTTCGTCGCTGAACATTATGGTAGTTTGCGAAATGAGGTTTGTAGACGCGCGAATCAGAATCGGTGGCCAGAGAGTAGGTGATGAGGTAGCCCTGTTCGGTGTGTAGGACGAGAATGGCCGAGTCGGGTCGTAGCAAGAGGTCGACATTCTTGCCGTATGTTTCGAGGGAGTAATCGGATCGCACGACGACAGCAAGGATAACAGCGGGCTACATCGGTCAGTCCGGTTTGCTCAAAGAAGATATGACTTGTGTCCTCACCTTGGTCTGCCAGATGGTGATGGAGGTAGTGGTGATGACAGCGAACAGGTTCCCGGAGCGAGAGACGCTGAGAGCCAGGATAGGGTCTTTTATTGGTATCCCATCGGCATCGGCGCCTTCTAGAGACGGCTGCGGCCGGCTGGTCGTGTAGTCTTCGTGCTCGACGGGTCGGACTCCTGGTGTCACGGGTGTTACTGGCGTCGGCGGGGGGAGGGAATCGAGATCATCAAGGGCGTGGCCGCGGGGCTGGGCGCTGGGGAAGCCGGGGGAAGCGGTCAAGCTGGACTCGGAAGGACTCGTGAGGCCATCATTGGAGACGACTAGCTTGAAGGCGGGAGCTCGACTGCTGCTGGTAGCATGAATGCGAGGAGTTCCAATGGGCCAATAC
>JABFEX010000502.1:0-56280 GCA_013623515.1 Fusarium illudens | reverse complement strand
GGGGAGGGGGAGGGTGTGCCCAGTATTTGGATGCATTGGCATTACAAAGGCTGTTTAAAGCTGTGAAAGCTTGGGCATTTGCTGGCAACCATCTTGGGGAGCGATATGCCCCCAGCTATCCAATGTGCGAAGCTCACCAGACGGCCTTGTTGTTGAGCCCCCCACTCTCTCCCCGTCAGAGACACGGAGCGCAGCCGGCCGGACCGGAGACAAGTCAGATAGGGAGGAGGCATGCTTGATGAGGGCGGGCAGCACAAAGACGACCTCAACCAAAGAGAGAACACCAAGTAAAAGGGGGGCGCGCGGTTCAACATAGTAGGTAAGGGATCGGCCCGTGAAGGAGGAGCTTGCGAGTGGAGGCGCGTATCGAGTCACAAACCCTAGTCGACTAGCGACTCTGTATGTTTGATGAATGGCCGACCCAGAGCCTGGCCGGCCTGATGTCTCGACAAGATGGCATCACCAGCTGGAGCTGGACCATCTTATCGCTGGCAACCCGTGTCGCAAGCGGTAGCTCCGCTTAGAGGGGGGGAAGCATGTCCAGGCGCACCATTCGAGTGACGGGGGAGCTTTGTTTTGGAGTGTGACCAGGCGAATGGGGGCTCAAGACGTAATGCGATGACGCTGCGAGTACCATGCCGGCTTCCTTTGTCCGCCCGTCAGTTCCAACGTTCGTTCGTTCACCTACTCTTCCTACAGTAGCTCCCCGAGCCCTTGTCGGTCAGGGTCCCTTTCTTTGAGGCTGTTAAGCGCAACACCCCCGGCCCCCTTTCGGCCCCTTCGGGACGCTGTGCAAGTGCTGGGGACGGGCTTGTGAGATGGGGGATCATGGAAGCATCCAAAGCACCTCCGCGGTGAGGGGAAACCATGGAAGAGTGGTGACGGTCGACTGTAGATGGTGGTTGGATGCCGGATGGGCAGGGCGGGCTGGTTGTGTCACATGTCCGCGATCCCACCTGTGATGCGAGGGGATGGGCGGTCACAGAGGCCAGGCTGTAGGCTGGCTGTGTCCTGGCCTGCAGGAGGAGGCTGTCTATCCCAGGCCAGGCCGCCAGCTCGTTCCCTGGGAATTAAGGTCCAGCTCCTTGACAAGCTTGTTTGACCTGATCAACGTACCAGAATCTGGGGGGTCCGCTCGCAGATCGTACCAAGCCCGGGCGGGTGGGGCCAGAACGGCCAAGCGTCGAGCAGCGTCAAGCCCCCCCAAGCCTCATGATGGTCTTTGCTGGCAGCTGGCGGTGCTCTGCGTCCAAGCAGTCACGGATCTTGCAAGGGGTTGATGGATGGGTGAGATGTGACTTAGATGAGCTGGCTGGCTTGTTGCTCCTTGCTCCTCGACCTGCCGCCGCCAATCTCTTCTCCACGTTCCGTGCGCCAACTCCCCGTCGTCTGGCTTGCTTTTTGTTATTCGGAGAGGCGTGCCGGCAGTGCCAATGGATCCGTCGTCGTCTTTTAGCCATCATTGCCCTGCTGCATTTAGCCGCCTCTACCCTCCAGTGGGGGGATCCATATCACAGATGCGAGGCCATCTCAAACACGCCGGCCAACGTTGATGAATCGGCATCTAACCCGGCCAAACACAACTGAGGCAGAGCGGTGAACTCGGAGATAGCTTGCGATCGGCAAAAAAGGCGAGGACACATTGCAGACATGCCAAGACCTCGACTCCTGGATTGGATACTACCGAGCATATTTGCCAGCACGAGATTGCGTGGCGATGGTCCCTGGCCGCCATACCGTCGATGCCGTCGAGTCAGAGCCCGCTAGCCGCTCCTTGTTGAGAACGTGGTTGGGTCGGGTTTCTTCCCGGCCCGTGCAGTGTGTGTACTGTATCTCGGCGATTAAGGGGACGGCGAGATGCTTTGTGTCTGGGCGTAGTTTATCTCGAACTGGATACATATCCAACGTTGCGCAAAATTGGCCCTGGGGTTGCAATTCCCTTTTGGGGAATCTCATGACGCCATGCCGCTTCCGTCGAATCTTGCCGCCCGCTGCCAAGACCTCCTCTCACACATGCATGACCGGAAGCTGGCTGGATGTTGAGCCGGCATCGTGATGCACAATATTGTTAGTGTTGCATGAAACCTGGGGTTGAGTTGAAGCCCAAGATTCGGATATTTGTTAGTCCGCACCCCTGCGTAGAATGGGGATTATGTAAGGCGATTCGAGTGCTGGCTGCCTGGCTGGCTGCTTGGTCCAGCTTCCAGACGATGCTGGAAGAACGTCACCGAATGCGCTGACTGAGCATCGACGGGCAGTTTAATTGTTGAACGAGTATGTAACTAATTTGCTGCCTTGATAGCAATCATGTCGGAATTACTTTCTCATTTTTACCACAAGTCATCTCATGATACGCAGAATTTCTGATTGACCTCTCGACTTGCATCTTGTCTCTTCTCTCCACTATCGTCAAACTGGACCCCGCCAACCGATCATTTCCTCATCAAGTTCCTGCTATCCATCTCCTGCACCGACCTCACGATGGAGGAATCAGCTCCTTTGCGCTGGTCGGGTGCATTCCCTGTCGCCCATCCATCGACTGTAGCGACCAAGAATCTCAGAGGCGACAAGATCCTCCTCCCTCAGTCCGCCCTTGAACAGCTGCTCGCCGCAGCGCGATCCCGACCCTCCAATCCTCCGAGCCGATCAGGCCCTTGGTCTTATTCCACAGCGCCCCAAAGCGACGCCGATAGCGCACAGCAACTACCAAATCCTCTCATCTTTCGTCTCGTCAATCCGAAGAATAATAATGCCGTCTTTGCGGGAATCAGGGAATTCTCCGCCTCGGAAGGAACTCTGGGGTTGAGCTCCTGGTTGGCGGAAGCTCTGGAAGTGCAAGAGGAGGAATGCTTGTCACTTGATGAGGTGGAGGACGCCATTGAAAAGGATCCGACCCTTGGCCAAGATGGAAACATGGAGATCGACGGCATCCAGATCAAGGTCGAGGCGCGGCAACTCCCAAAGGGCACCTATGTTCGACTTAGACCCTTGGAGGCAGGATACAACCCGGACGATTGGAAGCCGCTGCTCGAACGACAACTCAGAGAGAACTTCACCACGCTCAGCACAGGTGCCATGTTGGCCGTCAAAGGCGCACGCGGTGAGGAATTCAAGCTACTCGTGGACAAGGTTGCTCCTGAAGGAGATGGCATCTGTGTAGTGGATACAGACCTTGAAGTTGATATCGAAGCTCTGGACGAAGAGCAGGCCCGGGAGACGCTGAGGCGCATCATGTCGACACAACGAGGGGCGACAGGGGGCAGCTCTTCAGGCGGAGAGATTGACATTTGGAAGCCCGTTGATGGACAAGTGCTCGAGGGTGAATACGTCGATTATGACCTACCGTCATGGAACCGATCTCAACCTCTCGTCATCGAGTTGAGTACTGGCGAAGACGAAGACGCGCTGGATCTTTTCATCACACCAAAGTCTTCTCGACAACGAGCGCCCCCGCGAGAAACAGCTCATGTGTTTAGCGAGTTTTCGCCAATGGTAAATGGCAAAAAGACTATCGTGATAAGTCCCACCAACGTTGAACTTGAGGGGGCTGAGCAGATCTTGATATCCGTCCACGGCTATAAACATCCGGACGCTGGGGAGAGCTCTGCACAAGCACTTCAATACTCGTTACAAGCTAGCGCCAACCTGCCAGATGAAAGCCAGTCCGGATCTAACGGGGTCAACGGACAGGAGCACTCTCCCGAAGACATGCAGTGCAGCAACTGCTTACAGTTTGTTCCCAAGCGAACCATGGTTCTTCATGAAAGCTTCTGTCGAAGAAACAACATCGTATGTCCTGGTTGCAAATCGGTATTCAAGAAGGGATCTCCGGAATGGGAGACACACTGGCACTGCGAAAAGGACGACGCATATGGAAATTCAACACTCAGCAGGGCGAAACACGACGATATATTCCACACGCAACGTCAATGCCCTCACTGCGAGTTCTCGACCAATTCACTGGCTGACCTGGCAAGGCATCAGACGAGCGTGTGCCCCGGGAAGCTCATTCTCTGCCGATTCTGTCATCTCGAGGTTCCCCAAGAAGGCGACCCCTTCAACCCTAGTGCGGAGGTGATGCTCTCTGGACTGACCGCACACGAGTTGGCGGATGGTACTCGAACAACGGAATGTCATCTTTGCGACAAAATTGTTCGATTGAAGGATATGGAGACACATCTCAAACATCACGAACTCGACAAGGTTTCGCGGTTGAAGCCGCCTATCTGCCGCAACGCAAACTGCGGGAGAACCATGTTTGGCGTTGGTTCAAGGGGCCAGGTCCGGCAGGCCGCTGCAACTGATCAAGCATTAAACGACATCGGACTCTGCTCTATCTGCTTCGGTCCTCTATACGTGAGCATGCACGACCCAGAGGGAAAGGCACTGCGACGACGAATCGAGAGACGATATCTGGGCCAGCTCATGACAGGATGTGGCAAGGCTCACTGCGGCAACTCGTGGTGTAAGACAGGACGGGCCAACGCAGGACTCGATCCAAAGCCCTCGAGTACGAGGGAAGTTCTCCCTCTGGTGAAGCCACTTCTAGCCAGTATACCTAATATGGATGAGCCACTGTACTTTTGCGCCGACGAGACAAGTCAGAGGAGCCGCAAGCTTGCAGAGATGATGGCCACCGAAGGCGTCTGGGACCTGGATTGGTGTATCGCTGCGGGAGAAGCAGAGAAGGGGAAAATGGACAAGATGAGGGACTGGTTGCAGGCTTGGGCACCGACAAGATAGAGGCGTTGGGGATCATAGAACTGGCAGTTGGTGCGACACCATGGGTGATAATGAGATGAATGCATAGAGGTTACTTGGGAGTTTCAGGAGGTGGGTATGTATGCAGTATAGACGGGCAAAGGCATGATGGAGCGAATCCAGTATCTTTTGGAGTATTAACGTTATACCCCGTCAGTGTATCATTGGAGAGCTGTCGTCTTGGCTTCCTGCCAAGGCGCTATATGCCAACTCGACAGCCAACGTGGGCTGTCTGCAGTCAAGCACAGCTGTCACGCTTATAAAGCTGACGCGGCAATGTGAGTCTAGAACTTAAAATACATACTACGTATGTCGTGAATAGTAAACAAGGACACAGGGTTAGGGCATCGGAAGCCTCGGAGACAGCTTCACATCTATCACATGATGTTAATGTGGGTGGGAATTGACAGCTGAAGGCCCAGTTGAAAGGCCACATGCAGTCGGCAGCAATAGTCGAAATACGAGGCCTTTATGCGAACAAGGTGAAGAAGGGGGAAAACGTGAAACAAGGAATTTGCCGAATCTTGTTGATTGGAGGTTGGAGGTTGTTCCAAGTTGGTGTGGTGTATGGGTGGTGACAGAGCTGTTGTTAATCCATGACGTTGGATACCCCGTTTTGCTGGCCAAAGCTTGGGACTATACTTACCTACGCATAACAGAGAGAGCAGGGAATAGGCGGGACCGAGTACGAGTGGATGAACAATTTGATCTATACAATTGAAACCGAGCACGGTGAGCAAACGCCCATGTTCAAGGTGGCCGGGTATCATCTTGAGGCTGGCTGCAGCTATTTCAGGTACTGTTCCAACGGGGTGGCCAATTCCCGGTCTAGGTGGCTTCCATTCATGGACGCTTGATGGCGCGCCAGAATATTTACCCCGCTGGGCTGGAGGGGAAAATGGACCTGGAAGTTTCCATTAGTTAGCACGTTGATTACGACGCCCACAGCCTGTACGGATACAGTACGGGCTCCATGTATGTATGTACGGGTCCCGGGCTGCAGGTGCTCGACGATAGTGGAGGTGAAAGCTTACCTGAGGTCCATCCCCGTCCCTAATGCGTCGGCCCCGGCACAAGGAAGCCATTCCTCACCTCGGCCCTCGATGCTCCATCTCTCTCGACAACCAACTTGGCGTCGACATCAACATCACACCTCTTGTTGCGCATCACCAATCATCACCATCCAGCATCCATTCGCAATCGCTTGACTCTAGGTAGGTACAGTAGTTACTGCTGGCCCCGTCAAACCCCACCATCACCTAAAGCAGGCAGGTATTCACCATTTACCCGCCCGCCTGGCTCACGGGCTCCAAGCACCCCAGCTAATCCAGACCCAGCCCGCCCAGCGCCATCAGCATTCTGGCCCAGCACGGCCATTCTTATCCGCCAGCGCACAGCAGGGGGCCACCTTTATCAGCTCCAGCTACCTATCCCGTGCTTCCGTGTCTCGGCTGGTACTACGCCGTGGGCCCAGCCTCCAGTCTAGTCACTGACTGACAACACGATACGCCCGTCCGTTGCCCAGATCCCCCCCTCCGGCCGTCAAACATCCTCCCGCCGTTATCACAGCCGCAGCCTTGTCTCTCTTCACGATACAAACATCCATCGACAAGGCTCTCTCTCTTGTTTGAACCTACGACTCCATACGTACCTACATCAGCATCGCATACCACCTTCTCCATCTACGATAGCCTCCCGTCTCAAGCGAAATGCCCACTGGGACGACCCCCGTCGTCTGACGCCCCTCCCCCATTTCCACCCATCGCGGGACAGCCGGCCGCCGATCGAGACGGGCCTTTTCTGTCCATATCGCTCACGCTCAGTGAACTCTTTCGTGGCAGACTCTACTTTTTTCTGGCCATCAACATAGATTCCACCGCATCCAATCTTCACCCCGATATTCGACGCCGATTTCTCTCCTCCTTTCACCCTTAACGACGCCCGATAATCACCGTCCTGGTCCACGCCAACACCGCCGCATAAGACCAGCGGCTCGTGTGCGCAATCGCGCCATCCGGCTAACCTCGAGCAGCCGCTGCCGTCCTCCTCCCACCTTTCATCATGGGTAACTCGAGTACCAAAGAGGCCCGGCCTGAGGGCGATGCCGGTCGGCGCCATTCAACTCCTGGAGATCCCTCGGTCCGGGAATACATGAACATGAGGGAGACGGGTACAACTTCGAGAAGACGCATGAGTAGGGCAGAGATCTTTGGTATTGGCGCCGGCTCCTCCCGCGAGAGACAAGATGTCCCCTTTGAGCGTCGCGAGACCAAGCAGGAACGCGAGGCTAGAAGACTTGAGAGAGAGCGTATTGCGCGAGCAAAGGAACGAGAGCGCAGTATGCGCGAGGAGCACGTCGATGGAGGTTATGTGGTCACATTGGGCACCTACACGGGTACTGAAGATTTCAGCAAACCCGTCGTGAGGCAACTACAGGTATTTCTTCGCCATCCACTCTTGGACGACCCCCAGCCAGCTAACGTTATCGCCTGTGTAGATTGAGAGAAAGCTTGCGCCCTTTTGGCAAGGTCTTAACGATTGGTCGCCCAGCTGGACCGAACACCAGCTGGTTGCCGCAGCCCGCGACCTTCCTATCCCCGCCGCCGATGCGCCTCCCGATCCGGAGCTCATACCACGACCGCCCGCCCCCGTGGAGCATCCGTCCGCCTCGAGCCAGAACCTGATGGTGCCCATGGGGCCTAGAACGCTTTCCGTGGCATCAGATCGCAGCGGATCTAATGCTGGGTCAGGACTGCCGTCCCCCGTCTCGGCCGGGCCAAACAAGTCGAGCTCTCCATTCAAGCCCCGAGCTAAGGCGCTTGCTGCTGCCCTTAGTGTGGGATCTCGCAACGCCTCGTCGACGGATTTATCGCCCAAGGAGTTGACCCTACCCCACGATCCCTTCGTCAACGGCCAGCCGATGGAGGTCTTTTTGTACAAGGATGCTGACGACTGTCCCATCTGCTTCCTTTCTTACCCCCCTTATCTTAACCACACGCGATGCTGTGATCAACCCATCTGCAGTGAATGCTTCGTACAGATCAAGCGCGCAGACCCCCATCTTCCCGAGCATCACCCCAACGGCGAGGCCAGAGACCCTACCCAGGGTATTACCCCCGACGACCCCCCGGAGATGCTCACCTCGGAGCCATCGTCGTGCCCATACTGCCAGCAGCCAGAGTTTGGCGTCACGTACGAGCCTCCCCCTTTCCGCCGTGGCCTCGTCTACTCTTCGATGCCCGGCAACCCCGCGTACGGTACGGCCATGTCATCGCAGAGTTCATTAAACAGTACACTGCCTCCCACCTCGCCCGCACCAACCGGCCGCAGGCGCACACATAGTTTGTCTGCGAATGCGCCGAATGTTATCACTACGGATCGCGTACGGCCTGACTGGGCGACAAAGTTGGCATCGGCGAGAAATCACCAAGCTCGTAGGGCCGCTGCTGCAACCGCGCTTCATACTGCCGCTTTTCTCATGGGTGGAAATGAGCAGAGATCGATACTGAGGCCTGGGCGTTTCAGCAGGAGGAACACTGGAAGCAATAACAATCCCAGTGGAAGCGCCCTGAACCAGAGCCAGGGGGATTCTCAGAACGACGCGACCGACGGACCAGAGCCCGGTGCTAGGGACTCATCGAGGAGCATTCCAGGAGGTCGACGCAACAGAATGGACGAGCTTGAAGAAATGATGTTTATGGAAGCCGTCCGTCTCTCCTTGGCTGCGGAAGAGGAACGTAAGCGCAAGGAAGAAAAGGCTCTACGAAAGGAGGCAAAGAAGCGAGAGAAGGAGGAGCGGAAAGCAGCCAAGAAGCAGGGCGCTCATCCATACGGTGGCAGCGCCAGCGGTGCAAGTGGAAGCAGTCTGTCCTTGGGTCTTGGTCGACGACGCGGCAATAGTACGGCCAGTAATTTGAGGATGGAGGCCACAGTCTCAAGAGCATCACAAGCTTCGAGCACCCCGGAAACGCCAGCGGAACCCAGAGCCAAGGACGAAAACGCAGGAAAGGGCAAAGGAGTGGATCGAGGCCCCCAGGAATCTCACACCGGACCGACGTCTTCCTCGAGCTCTCTTCCCCTCCCCTCAGTACCTACCCGAGGGGGATCGCATCTTAGACAGATGAGCAACGCTTCCTCAGTCGGATCTTCTCTTGCGGACAGCCCTGCCGGTAGCTGCGCTGGGCCAGGATACACAGGCGCCGACGGAAACCCTCGGTCTAGTGGACTGAGCCTTGGCGCCTACAGTGACGACGGAGATCGCGATGCGGGAAGCGCTGGAGCCGAGCCCATGTTCAACTTTAGCAGCCTAGCTCAGATGGTTGGGGCCAATCTCGAGGACGGGTCTGTCGAGCGCGAGGGTGACGATACAGAGTCCCCTGGTAGCTGCGCAGCTCCCTACCCACGGCCACTATCCCAGGTGAAGGAAGATGACAAGGAGGACGCCGATATAGAGCACGTTGAGGAGGGTACGCAGGCTGCCAAGACCGAGGTATACAGAGGCTCTCTCAGCCCGCCTGCGTTGACCATCACGCCGGAAACGCCAGCACCGACGAATGATAACGAGGCGGAGGATAAGCAGCTTGGGCACTCGACAGTGGCGACAATGGCACAATAAACAAACGAGGCGACCAACAAGGCGAGGTCCGGCGGTGGGCACAAGAGGGAGCCGGGCTTGTACAGAGATGATATGGTGGGTGGGTAGATGGCGAACGATGGATGAGTAGTATGTATTTTGTATACGACAAGGTCATGCCAAGGGGTGGGCAGATAGCAGGCATGTAATAGTTGTGCCATGAAAACTTGATTTAGCGACAACTTGACTGATGGTGAAGCCAGTGATGGAACATGTACCATGAGCTCTATGGCCTTGAGCTGACTAATGGTGGACATAGGCACTACTATCCGGACGATATGAAGATTGCGTAGGTATGGATCCATAGTCTCCGGCTTGGAAACAAGGTATTGTTTAACTGCTTGCCATGGGTTGCTGTCACACTAGTTTAGCCTCAACTAAGGGGCGGGCCCATGGGATTGACAAATCAATGGATCAGATATTACTACGACATACGAACCCTGATGAAAGGGCAAACACCACCTTTCGGATCCTAGCTGAGCAAAAGTTCATGCTGTCAGCCTGTCAGCCTGTCTAACCGTCAACGAACGCCAAGGCGTCCACTTGGCCCGTGATCCCTGCGTCGCTTCCGCGTTGAGGAGATTGAAGGGCCCCCGTCGGGATGTTTCACAAGCGCGAGACGGAACGATGAGGCTGGAGGGAGCTGGTGGGGAGGAGGCTGAAGGGGGCATGGATGTTGTGGGATCTGTATCCTTGAGGATGAGGGTGATGATATAGAAGAGTTGAGAATCTGACATAAGATAAATCCCTCCCCCCGGGCTCTGGAGAAAGGTAAGGGTCACCGATTGGCCCCATCGAGGTTTGACAATGAATGATATTAATCCACAGACAAGGGGCCCCGGGTCAGGAACCAAGGGGGGTCAGAGATACCCCAGTTTATCTTTATGTCGATGTTTTTTTGTCGAGTATTTATTCTTTGCTATAACACAGGACGTTCTTCACCTTTTCTCTATTTCGTTGTTATACCTACTTGTATATCTTGAAACATCATGTCTCGCCAAGTCTATGCCCACTACATGGTAACTTCCCTCTCCCTCCATCCCATTCCCTCACAACTAACAACGACACCAGGTCGGTCTAACCGACGGCCAATCCCTCCAACAATGGCAAAAAGACATCTCGGACGCCAAAGCAGTCGGAATCGACGGCTTCGCCCTCAACATCGGTCCCACTGACACCTGGACGCTCACGCAGCTGCACCAGGCCTACGCCGCCGCCGAGGCCGACTCGTTCGGCCTGTTCCTCTCGTTCGACATGCAGACGGGGTCTTGGGACTCTCCCGCCGTCGTGAACCTTGTCAATGAGTTCAAGGGCTCGGCAGCGCAGGTTAAGAGGGACGACAAGCCACTCGTTAGCACGTTTGAGGGGAGCAAGTGGGCGGGTGAGTGGGAGGGCGTGAGGCAGCAGACGGGGGGTATCTTTTTGGTACCGGACTGGAGCAGCATTGGACCTGATGGGTTGAGGGACAACTTGAGTGTTGTCGATGGAGCGTGTAAGTGTTTGTGTGCAAGTGATTGAGTTGATGGCTGATGAGTGTAGTTTCTTGGAATGCCTGGCCCAAAGCTGGGGAGACCAAGATGACAACCGACGAAGACAAACTATACAAGACCGTCCTAGGCGATAAGCCCTTCATGATGGGAGTGAGCCCATCATTCTACGTCAGTAAGTCAACTCCCCCTTTCCCCCTTCAACCACCAAGCACCATTAACCAAGATCCAAAGACCTCGCCGAATGGGGAAAGAACTGGTACTCCTCCAGCGAATCCCTCTGGTACGACCGCTGGCAGCAAGTCCTCGAAGTCCTCCCCGACGCCATCGAGATCATCACCTGGAACGACTTTAGCGAGTCGAGCTACATCGGCGACATTGTCCCCTCGCAGATCGTCGGCGGCGCAGAGGTCTACGTCGATGGCTTCTCGCACTCTGCGCTGCGCTCTGTGCTGCCTTACTTCATCCAGGCTTACAAGGCTGGTACACCTGATGTGCCGCTGCCTGGAGGTGAGACGGCTGTTGCTTGGTATAGGACTACGTCTGCGACGCTGGGTTCTGCTGGAGGTACCGTCTGGGGACAGGGCGGTGGCCAGAGCGCTGGTGAAGGTGCCAGAGACGTTGTCAGCGTCGTGGCCATCACTACAGGCGAAGAAGAGGTCCTCATCAAGATCGGAGACGGTCGAGAAGAGAGGTTCATCGCCAACGGCACGGGATCCAGGGCGAGCTACTTTGAGGTCCCCTTCGAGGGCGCCCTCGGCGAGGTGAAGCTCGAGATGGGAGGGCGAAGCGTCGTCGGAGGTGCCATCACTGCGAATCTGCCTTCTACGGGATATGTCAACTTCAACTCCTTGGCCATTGGGCTTTAGATGATTTGCCTGGTGCTAAGCTGGTGCGTATATCTTCTTGCGGAGATGATCAACTTGATATTCTTTGCATTTATAGATCAAAAGGATATTACGTCTTCTTGACTTCAACTTGAAACTTTTCTATCCACTCTGTAAACTCATCCTTTTCGCCCTGCCATCCCATCTTGAGAACCTCACCAACCCCAACCGCACTCTCAAAGCATTCCTCCATGAGCTGGTCAATCTCGTCAGGATCAAGCTCGTAAAAGGCACCAGCCAAGTCGCCAAACTTGTCCGGCAGCTGCTCCAACACATGGGCCGTCTTGTCCAGGCGTTGAGGCATGTCGGATTTTGTCGTATCCTTGGGGAGTTTCTTGAAGCGTCGCTTAGAGATGGCTTGGTACAGGAGGACCACCATTCGGAGACGCTTGAGGGATGAGTCGAGGCGGGGGCGGATCTTGTCGGGGTCTGATTTGGGGATCGTTTGTTGCGAGTTCATGAGGTCGTCGAGCATATCTTGCTTGGAGATGGAGGTGTCGCCGAGTTGATCTGCCAGGTCGTCCACTTCGTCATCATCGTCATCGTCGTCGTCCTCGTCAGGTTCCTCGTCTCCCCATTCCTTCATCTCCTCCATGACATCCTTGAGCGTGTCTCTCCATTGCTCAGCCTTTTTCACAAAGAAGCCTCCCACGCCCATGGTAGCCAGTCCCACGACATCATCGCACGCTGACCAGAGCATACCCGTCAGGGCGAGACTGCCCTTTCCACCGTCCCTGCTCCCGCCTGAGAGAACCTTGCCGTCCTTGGGCACCTTCTGCAGCAGCTTCTCCAGCTCAGCGAGGACCTTTTGCGCCCTATACGCAAGCTCCTTCCGCACAACAGCCGTATAGAGCTTGGTCTCGCATGCTTGCGCGGCACTCGCCAGACCGGGGATAGGACCCTTGACGAGTTCGCGGATAACGGTGGTGACAGCGCTCGGGGTAAAGGGCTCGTTGATGACGAGGAGAGAAATCTTTGTTCCGTGGGCTCGGATAAGGGAAGACGAGTCGCGGGCGAGGGCGAGGGCATCGATGTCCTTGGTGGTGGGATCTGACGTGGACGAGGAGGATGGGTTTCGCTGGATCTCGGTGAGGACGGACTGGAGCTGTTTGAGGAGGGTTGTTGCTGTATCGACGATGGTTTTGAGGCCTTTGGTGGCCTCTTGGTCTATAGGAGCCATTTCGAATACGACTTATGCTAGAGACAAAGAATAATCTCGATATTCTCAGTTGGTGACTCTTGGTGTTGATGTTTGGAGGGGCAACATTTTTTTATTCTCTTGTTCCCCCACCTTTTAGTGCCCTCACCCCTCCCTCCACGCCCTCCAGTGGGTCCCGTCCGTCCAACACGGGCCTGAAGCTCAAGGCATCACACCCGCTAGAATCCGCCGAACATTTACCGCCCAGGGGGTCTCAGTCCCCTGCGGCATGGGGCAGTTTCAGTGGGTACCTCTCCCTTGTCGACGGGAGTTCCCCTTCTGGCTGACCTGTCCAACTCCAACTCTCAACGAGAGCGAGAGCTTCAACCCTTTTTTTTTGCATTTAGAGCCTCCTTGTGCTTCACAGAAACGACAATGCAGCATCCAAGCTCCGTGGCGCTGCTGAGCGCCATCTATGCTTTCACATTGGCCGCTGCGGGCAGTCTGCCGAGGGGTGTAGGCCCTGAATGTTAGCCATCCTCTCTCTCTCCTTCTCTCCCTGAAGCTATCACCAAAGCTCAAGCTAATGACCCCTTCCACAGTCGTCTCCCACTACGACGGCAAGGAGTCCTTCTCTTGCATCACAAATTCTGCCATCAAGCTGAGCTTGAGCCAGATCAACGATAACTCGTGCGATTGTCCCGACGGCTCCGACGAACCTGGCACCGCCGCCTGCGCCAACATCGACCCTCTCTCCCCCGAGCAGCCCCTTGCCGGCTCCGTCTCGGGCACCACCAACACCACCAATGCTCTGCCGGGCTTCTGGTGCGCCAACGAGGGCCACATTGGCATGTACGTGCCCTTCACCTACGTCAACGATGGTGTCTGCGACTACGATATCTGCTGCGACGGCACCGAGGAGTACAGCGGTGTTGGCGGTGTCAAGTGCGAGAACCGATGTGCCGAGATCGGCAAGGAGTACAGGAGGTTAGAGGATGAGAAGCGAAAGAACATGGAGAGAGCGGCCAAGAAGCGGGCCGTCATGGTCAAGGAGGCTCAGGAGCTCCGCCAGCAGATCGAGACCAAGGTCGTGGACCTCAAGAAGGAGATTGCCAATCTCGAGGCCAAGAGGGAAGAGCTGGCCAAGAAGCACCGCGAGGTCGAGCAGGAGGAAAAGGGGAAGGTCGTCCGCGGCGAAGGCACTGGTGGAAAGCTAGGTGTTCTCGTCGGATTAGCCAAGACGCGAATCAATGAGCTCCGGGACATCCTCAACAGCGTCGTCGACCAGCGTGATGCGCTCAAGGATCGGGTCGGTGAGCTCGAGGAGCTTCTGACAAAGTTCAAGTCCGAGTACAACCCCAACTTCAACGACGAGGGTGTCAAGTCGGCCATCAGGTCCTTTGAGGACTACTCTACCCGCGTCGAGTCTGAAAGGGCTCAGAGGCAAGACGTCAACGAGGCCGATCTCTTGAGTGTCCTCAGGGAGGACAGTGAGAGCAACGGAGTCAACTGGAAGGAGTTTGAGGAGGGCGATGGCAGCGACACCGACATCCGTAAGTCAACACAAACCCCCTGTTTACAAGGTCATCACTAACATATCCAGTCTACAACTTCGAGGCCTACCTTCCACCCTTCGCCCGTTCCCTCGTCCACGGCACCCTCGACTCCGTCCGCGTCTGGCTGGTGACCAACGGCCTCCTCGCCGACAACACAGCCCCCGGCCACGAATCCACCCTCGTCCGCGCCGCTCGCGAGGCCCTTGCCGACGCCGACCGTGATCTCGAAAAGAAGGCCAAGTCCCTCGAGTCGGAGCAGGCCGACCTCGACAAGGACTACGGTCCCGAGGGCATCTTCCGCGCCCTCAAGGGCAAGTGCGTCAGCCTCGACGCCGGAGAGTACACGTACGAGCACTGCTGGTTCGACAAGACGATGCAAAAGTCAAAGAAGGGTCACGGCCACAGCTCCATGGGCTTCTTCGGCCGCGTCGACCACGAGATCTCCGATGACGAGGAGAGGCTCGACGGCAAGAGCCTCGGCAAGGGCGAGCGCATGGTGCTTCGCTACGAGGACGGACAGCAGTGCTGGAACGGCCCCAAGAGACGGACCGACGTGTGGCTAGGTTGCGCAGAGACCGAGGAGGTCTGGAGGGTCAGCGAGTCTGAAAAGTGCGTGTACAAGATGGAGGTTGGAACGCCGGCTGCCTGTGACTTTCAGGAGGCTGCTGCTGGCCAGGCATCTCGAGGAAGAGATGAGCTATAAGGAGATGGATCAACTTTGACAGTTAAGGGATAAATACCAGGCTTGCTATTCGCATTTATATAAGACTTGACTCTGTACAAGAGTACACACTGAGCATCCTACAAGTGGATCAATCACCGGCATCGCCAAGTCCATGGCCACATGAGAGACAGTCAAGTATATGCATGACTGTACAAGACAGCCGCTGTATAAGACATGTTCGCTCGTACATCAATTACATCTCTCGCACAACAAAACAATTCCCTCCCCCTTCACATCGCACAATGAATCCCTAATATCAATCATCAAAGCCCTCCCAACTCCCGCGTTCCCATCCATCTCTAAACACGTCTGCGTGCAGGCATAAACCTCGCCAACACGCCAAGGGGGGTATCTCAGACCCAAGCATCCTCAGACAGAGCCCTCGTCTACCAGAAGCTGCACCATCCGATATAGTGCTGGCACAGATTCTCCAGCTTGGTTGCCTCCATGATCAACTTGTTCACCTGGTTGATCACGTCCAGCTCCTCATTGTTCTTGAAGTCTCGGCCCGTCAGCTTCTGCGCCACACGGTCCAACACCTCGATTGCTCGCGCATTCTGGCTCTCAACCTCCTGGACGCCGTTAACCATGGGGTTGCCGTCCTGCGCGGCTGAGCTGTTAGTCCTAGCACGGGTTCGTGACGGTGGCGCAGGGGGGTCAGCCGCGTTGAGCAGCTCCGAGGGCGCCACGTCGCTGTCGAGGATGGACTGGCGTCTAGCTCGAGCACCTCCAGGGCCGGGCATCGCTGCGTCTCTCTCGGAGCGGAAGTTGGGGCCCGTTGGCGAAGCAGCGTTGGTCAAACGCCAGGTGAGAAGGGGGTCATGGATGAACTGCAGTCTGTTAGTATCATATCGTATCAGCTCAAGGAATCAAGGGAACTCACCGCTTCAAGAACAGCCATGACACTCTCCTTGTTGTCTCTCAACACCCTCATCACATTCTCACATGTGATCCTGAAGCTGCCCTCAATGTTGCTGACCTCCATCGCATACGTCAACATGCGAGTCAGTCGGAAGGGAACCCTCTCGGGGTATTTCTCTCGCTTCATGGCAACCTCGAAGCAGTCGCCAAAGTCAATGTGGATGATCTTGCCCGTCACGCGGTCGAGCATCAGGTTGGAAGGATGACGATCTCCCAGACCCAAGATGTAGCCAACCATGGACATGACACCCAGCGAGCGCGTGTAGTTTGTCCGTCGCTCAAGCCAGGCCTCGGAAGACTTGGACTTGAGCCAAAGCACGCGGTACAGGTCCTGGCCCGTGGTGTTGTCCAACGCATAACCAAAGACCTCGACTTTCTGCATCAAGGTCAGGTTGTCGTAGTCGGGCGCCATCTGCAGCATGATGCGGTGCTCAATGTTGAGCAGGATCTTGCGACTCTCACGATATTCCCTAATCAGCACGTGGAGGGTGTCGCTGTTGGGGACCCAGCCCAGCAGACCACTATTCTGCGACAGCGGGATGGCCGGATAGCGCTGAATGTTAAGGTGGCGCTTGTAGCACTCCGAGTCGTGGGCCAGGAGCGTGTTGCACAGGCCGAACAGCTGCATAACTCGCTCGTCCTGGCGGATATCTTCGTGGCCCTTGAGCAGGAACGCTGACGACTTGCCGTCGCTGCCGTTGATGTTGAGCTTCCGCGGCCGTTGCTTAGAGTTGATAACGCTAAAGGTCGTCTCGAAGGACATTATCCTCACGATGGGCTGTCCGCTCTTGTACGTTCCGGGGACGGCCAGGTCAAGGTTCTTAGCGTTGAGAAGCTTGGGTGAGCAGTACGTCAACTCCAGGGTGGTAACCTGAGGTAGCTGTCTACTAATCCTACGGAAAACCTGATAATACAGGTCCCACGCCTGGTTCAGATCGTTGACGTCTTGGCTGGTCTCGTATTGTCGGCACCAGTCTTGGGCCTCCTTGAGATCACGCCCAAAGGCCTGGGCAAACGAGATCTCTCGAAGAGTCTCGGGGCCTCGTTCGAGAAGCTCGTGCAGTGGCTCAAGCGTTGCAAACATCCCTTCAATGTTGTGATCGCCAAAGTACAGCCGCGAGGCTTCTTCAAGGCCCTCGTGCCAGAGCTCATGCCATAGAACAGCCACACGGATCAGCTCGTGGCTGACCGTGTCGGCCTGAGCGACCAAGTTGGCGCTGTGCTGTCGCATGCTGTCCATGATCTGGGCGGCAGAGCGCGATCGGCGCGTGTTCTGCCACGACTTCATGGCCACTGTCAGGGGGTACACCAGGGCCTGAGGATGGGCTCGTCCGACATCAGCAAGCAGGTTGTGAACGGACTGCTGGACTCGCTTGTTGGGCTGGTTGATTCGCGCAATCAGCTGAGGAATAACCTCCAGCCATGTGTCGACGCTGACATTAGCAAAGCCTTCTGTGACGGCCGCGTTGACATCGGCGCTGCCTCCGTGTGTGAACCAGAGTGTCAATAGTCGGAGGGTATCCTGCAGCGAGCTTCCTGCTGACAAGGCAATCGACTTGAAGAAGCCCTTGACGGCCGGGACGACGTGTTCTATCACCATGGTCTGATCCGCCCTCGACAAGTGGCCTTCGTTCCTAGCCGCCAGCGCCTGGACAATCTCAAAGTTGGCCAGTGCCCAGGCGTGCCAGGCCTTGTACCATCGAGGGTTGTACTTTGTCGCTTGCGAGTACGAGGTCAGAATGTCCTGGACCTGCGTGTATTGCCAGTCGTCCTTATTGAGCGCAATCAACCACTCGCCCTGTCGGAGGTAGCACTTCGCCAGCAACACCGTCTGGTCGTACAGAGCTCGTTGAGTCTGCGGGCTCATGAGCGCCGGGTCCATCTGGTTCTGGAAACCGTACTCAGTGACCATGCCCATATCACCGCCAGTCTGAGCACTGAGATGAGCCCTGGCAATATCCAGGCGATGCGCGGCATCATTGGTAAACTTGCGCAGACAGTACAGAGTCTTCTCAGCGATGCCCGACACCTTATAACCCGGCTGCTGTCCAAGCTCCCACTGGTACTTGAGCACAGCGTAGATGACTTGCGCCGCCGTGTTCCTAGGCCCGGGCGCCGTCTGCCTCTCGCTCCAGTAGGGGATCATCGACTCCAGAGGAGCGTCGCTGCCAATGAGTTGCTTGAGGGACTTCTCAGCCAGCCCCATTCGGCCAGATTTGCGGCACAGGTTGGCAAACTTGATCCACATGTGCATGTTCTCCGACGGTGCGATCACTATAGCACGCAGTCGTAGCATGCGCTGCCATACTTCGACGTTCCTCTGGCAACCCTTCAGTCGAGTCTCCCAGGTTCGCCTCATGATGGCCTGTTTCTTCTCGTCGCATTGCTTGTAGACGATGAGCTCCTCCAGCTCAGCCAGCATCTGGACTCGGACCACAACCTGGTATGCTCGGTTGTACGACTCACTGACCAACGCGCTCAATTCGGTGTCCAGTCCTTCTCGAGCTTGCTGCACGCAGGCGATCGCCTCGCGGAACTGGTTGCGGTGGAGAGCCAGAATCGCTCCAAAGAATGATCGGTCAGGCGAGTACCGCTTGAGCGACGAGAGGTAGTTGTCCATGGAATCCCACTTATTCAGGCCCCACGCAGCCGCAGTGGCGAGGGGTGCTATCATCCTCTGGACTTCGGGCGTCGAATTGGCCCAGGTGCTGCCAGTCAAGGTGGCCAGCGCTTCCCACTCGCCCAGGGCGTGCAAGCAGCGCATCTTTCCCATGACAATATCGACGGGGATCGCCTGGTCGTCAGGCACCTCTGACTCTCGCTTGTTGTAGAAGGCCAGTGCTTCTTCCCAGCGTTCCAACTTCTCAAACCATGTCTCCCGCAGCTGAATGCCTTCCTTATACAGTTGAGCTTTGCGGAGAATGCCGATAGCAGCATCAGACTGCTGAAGCTGATTGTTGATAACGATCAGGGCCTCGACGGCGCCACTGCTCTGGTCCTGCAGGAACTCCAGCTCCTTGTAGTGCAAGGCCTTTGCATAGGCGTGACATCGAGCAGCCTCCCTACCCAGCACCCGGATGTCAATCGGCAAAGCCTTGTCGTCATGCTCCATAAACTCGGCAAGGTTGAGCAAAAGTCCAAGCAGATCAGGTGGGACGTTCTCTGACTTGATCGCGCTCTCGATGTTCTGGATGAGCTCGTCCTGGAACTGTTCGTACAACTCGCTCCAGCATGATACAAACGCTGAGTTGAACAATTCTCGTGCCAAAGGCAGGTAGACGCTTGCGAGACTAGCGCAAGCTCGCAGGGCGTGATTCGGAGATTCAGTCAGGAGAGTTGTGCTGAAGCGTCGCAGCCATTCTTGCCAATCCTCCTTGGTCGACTTGCCCTTGGTGTCCCAGGCAGCCTTGAGATGGATGGCATTCATCTCCAGCTTCTTCGTGCCTTGGTCCGCAAAGGCAGGCTCCTCCGATCCATCAGCAAACCGGTCTGCAGAGCTCAGATCCTGAGGCAAAACCTCACCCTTCTGGAGCTTGCTGACAAACAGCTCATAGTTGGGGTGCTGAATCTGATGCAGGTTGATGGTCTTGTTGACAGTTCCCATAAAGTGGAGGTAATCCTTGCCCAGCTGCTGGATCAGGGCGCAGAGGGTATCCAGAGCAGCAAGGCGCAGCTGCGGTTCTCCCATGTCCAACACACGGGTCAGAGGGTGGATGATCTTTGCGGCGTAGTCGTTGAGGTTGACTTGACGCGAGATCTTCCCAATCGTGTCGATGGCCTGCTTCCGGATGAAGGGAGGCTGACCTTGCTTCTCGAATGTGCGGACGATGACAGGAATGATGAGATGCATGTACTCTTCAGCACTGGCACCAAACACCAGGAAAGCATGCATCACCCTCTCCGACGGTGTGCGCTTGGCCGAGGTGTCCTTGTCAAGAACGCCCAGCATCAGTGGAAGAAGACTGGCCAGGTAAATCTTGAACTCTCCCTCGAGAGACCTTGAGATGGCTTCAACAAGAGACATGATAGTGGTCTGAAGCGATGGGGAGGTGTGCCAGTATTCTTGCAGGATCTCGACAATGTCTGGGAGGTAATTTCTGATATGTTGCCGGACAATGCTGACGAGAGTCGCCAACTGGTTGAAGTAGGACTCCAATCTCGTCGAGGTGGCTGACCTGATGACATGGAGGAATGCCGGGATGATTCTATCAAGAAACGACACACACTCCAGTCCCAGGGTGCGGAAGATATTCATGATTGCTTCGATCACAGCTGCGTGGTGCTGGACTAGGGAGGGGTCTTTGAGGATTTGGAGAAGGGCATTGATAACGACCGTCGGGAAATACTCTTTGTTTGACGGAGTCAGACCGGTCATCATGAGGGAGATGTCTGTCAGCTGGTTCGATTCAAGACGTCCAGCTTCCGGTGTTCGTTCTTCAATCTGTTGGCTCGGCGTTAGTCTCAAAGAATTGAGGGGAATTATCCGCGAACGTACCTGATGCTTGTAGGGGTCAAGGGCACCCAGGATACCCATCAATTTGATGGTCTCCTGTCGCAATGGCGCCCGTTGTCCCTCGGTCCGGATGATGCTCTGCAGGATTTCCAGGAGCTGGGGGTACTCAAGGTATGGCTGGATGACATAGCCTGAGTTACTCGCCAGCTGTCCCAGAGCGTGCAAAGCAGCTTCTCGCTTCGAGTTGGAGCTCTGGTCTTGAAGCGCATCGATGATGAGTGGCATCAAACGGTCCTTGTACGACAGCATATCCTCGCCACCCACTGTTGCAAGCTCACCAATGGCCTTGAGAATGGTGGCCGCGACTGAGGGGTTGGGGTCATTTGCTTTGGGAAGCAGAACCGAAATCATGGGCTCGACGTATGGCTTGATGAGAGACTGCGCATTCTGAACCAAGAGGCTCAAGAGCTTGGCGCTCTCTTCCTTGCTGCGGGCAACGTCGGAAAACTCAAGCTCAGTAAGCATCTGAATGAGAGTCTTGCGCAACGAAGGGATGACATATGCTGGGTTGTATCTGGCCAGACGACCGATGATGGAGATGGCGACTTCTCTGATAGAAAAGACCTCGTCGTTCAGGGCGAAGAACAGGATGCGGATGTTTTCCGCCTTGGCCAGGTGTCGGTCAAATCGCTCGTCAAGAGCCGCCAGGACTGTCCGTCTGATGGTATGTTCTGGGTCCGAGACTCCGACGGTCAAGAGTCTCTCAATGACATCGCCGACAACTTGGAGCGCGTGGTAACTGGTCTGGTTGACAATGGGATCGCGGACGTAAAGCTGGCAGCAGGTCAAAGCCGCGGCTTCACGGATTTCCGGATCCTCATCCTCCACATACTTGATCGCCACGTCGCGCACGAACTCGTTCAGAACATGGCCGGAGAAGTCGAAGCTTCCGAGAGTGTTAAGCGCCAGCTTCACCTCGGCCCTCCGGTGCTCATAAGCCAAGGGGTCCTTGGCATCTTTGGGGATAATCGGCACCGAGTTGAGTGTGTTTGGCTGTGGTGCGCCAAGAGGTTTGAAGGGTTCGCCACACAAGACGACGCTGAGCATGTCGAGTAGTCTCTCCTGGATTGTGGGCTTGACAGGTGGGATATAGAAGGCCATGTCAACGAGGGCCTGAGTGAGCTTGGGGGTAAGGTCACACGCAAAGATGGGATCCAGCAGTGCTTCCATATACTTGCTCAATGTCTGGCCGACAGCCACGGCAAGTCGGCTGATGCAGTCAAAGACGGGGTCCACTGAGCCTCTCCTACGAGACTGAATGCTGAGGCCTTCGCGCACGTAGATGAGCACGCCATCGAGGTAGGGAGCGATTGCGCTCTTGACCGAGTTGGCAATGTTTCCAATCGCAAGGAAGGCGTCATTACGCTCCTTGTCCTTCTTCAGCATGCCAGACAAGTAGACCATGAACTTGTGCAGCCACGTGTGGGCAAAGTCGGCTGGGGAATAGCTGGCTAGATCCGGAATCAGGAGCACCACGGTCTTCCTGATGGTCGGGTCTCGGTGATCCTTGTGCTTGAAAACGATGTCGCAAGCCTGCTGGTAGTGCTCCTGCATATACATGGCTCCTTGTTCGAGGAGCTCTTTCAGGACGAGCAGCGAGCCGTGGACGGACTCGACGGTGTTGACCTTGAGCCCTTGCTTCGACTCATTGTAGATCTTGCTCATCCACAGCTGCTTCATCTCCTGGTCTCGCTCGCGAAGGATTCGGAAGCAGGCGCTAACTGTCTCTGCCGACGTCGCACGGATGAGCTGTCTGGAATCTCTAAGTCCAACCCAGATCCAGTCGAAGATCGTCGGAATGTATTGATACATCAGAGTCGGCGCGCTGCGGGCGAGTTCGCGGAGAACGAGAACAGCGCTGTATCTTCGTTCCTCCACGCGATCGTTTTGTAGCCATTCGAGCGCTGTGTTGACCTCCGAGTCCACCAGCTCGGATATCAAGGAGCCACCAGGTCGACAAAGCTTCCCCAGAGCAATCGCGGCAGGCTGCATCGGATTGATGTCTTTTCCACGGAGGATCGTTTTCAAATTCTGTGTGAAACGCGTATATTTAGCGGCGACATCGACACCCTCGAAATCGATGAGGGAATCGAGGGCGTAGATACCGCCCATTCGTTCGGATGAGTCGCCGCCATGTGTGATGAGCTGCGTAATCTTGTTGTTGACGGCATTGTAGAAGGCGATGAACTGCTCGGGGCTCAAGTCTGAGAGAATGTTAGCAGCAGCTCGGCTCTGGGGTTTCATCCAGTCTCATACCTCGATGGCAGAGAACTACGAGCTCGCGGAGCTGTATCGCAGACCGCTTGCGCACATCATCGCCGGTCCTGGAGCAGAATTAGCATTCACGATTCATCAGGCGCAGCTGGCCGCCACTCAGAACCTACCTCGAACGAAGGCCGCGGGTGATGTAGTCAAGTCGCTCCAAAGCGACCTGCTGTGCTTGTGCCATGATGCCGGTATGGCACTTGGATTCGATCGATCAACGGCGCATGTACTTGGATAGAAGGGGCCCGGAGGCGGGCGATCGTCTGGTCGAGGAGAGGTTGAGGTTGGGCGGGGGTTGGAGACAAGCTTCGAGTCCAACGAGGAGCGCGCAGCCGAGTACGTGTCGTCTGCCTCCAAGAAGCCGGGTAACGAGGGGATAGGAAGAGATACTCCGATCTGTATATAAGTTAATACGCCGCCTTCAAGCAGGCACCAGCTTAGCGAACGTCCGTCACTGGCGCATCGCTATGTTGTTGCTGACGGGGAGGTTAAGGTAGGTTGGTAGCTTGGGTCAGGCGGAGGGCATTAGATTGACCTGAGGTTTAGGAATTAGCGGGCCGACTGTGGTGCAGCGCCGAGGTGTCTGGACAGTGCTAATTGCGCCACCCCTTGCAATTCCCGTCACCTCCAAACGCTAATCAGACGGTGCACTCTGATATTGACACTGTTTAGATACAAAGGCCTCCTTTCTTATCGATAAGCCCCAAATCTTGGGATAATTAGGAATCGCCTCAAGCTGGACGAATCCTGGTTGTATGTTCCACCCTCGCAACTATTAGCCGGTCTCTTCGATCCCACACGCCTTTCACCCCATCCGATCAAACCTTGGCGTTACGTCTTACGTATCCGCGCGACTTCAGTCCCATCTTGCTGCATCTTCAAACTCTGTTCCCCCTGTCGCGGCCGCCTGCGCCTCTCGACCGAATCACCTGCATCCCCCTCTCAATCAGTAACCATGGGTAACGACGGCGGCTCCATCCCCAAGCGTCGCGAACTGGTCAAGAACGCAGCGCGCGCCCCGACCGTCTCCGAACTGAAAGCCACCGCGCTCGAATCCCTCGCTCATGCATGGGCTCACTGCGCGCTCAGTGGCGACCCCATCGATCTCAACACCGTCGTCTCGGACTGGCGCGGGCGCCTGTACAACTACGAAGCGATCCTAAAGGGTTTGATGCCCTCAGACGAACCGACCGATGTCACGCCTTCGAGTTTAGGAATCAAGTCGCTGCGGGATGTGGCAAAGCTGAAGCTGTCTAAGAATGGCGACAAGTGGGTGTGCCCCATCTCGATGAAGGAGCTGGGCCCTGCAGTCAAGGCCGTCTACTTGGTACCTTGCGGGCATGTGTTTGCCGATGTGGCGATGAAGGAGATTCACGAAAAGACATGTCCAGAGTGTGGTCAGGAGTTCAGCCAGGACAACGTTGTTGCGATCTTGGCGACCACGGAGACGGATGTCGAGCAACTGGAAAAGCGGATGGAGAAGCTCAAGGGCCAAGGGTTGACACACACGTTGAAGAAGGACAAATCAGAAAAGAAGAAGAAGCGCAAGGGAGATGATCTAAAGGAGGAAGAGGCCAAAGCGGCCGGCGGTTTGACGAAGGGGCACAGCAAGTCGGGAAAGAAGACCGGGGACGCCAGGATCAGCGGCATCAACAACTCGTTTGCAGCCTCGTTGACAGCCAAGGTCCTAGCTGAACAGGACGAGCGGAATAAACGGAGAAAGCTGGTGGCAGAGGCGGCCAGAGGTTGAACATGATGATGATAATTAGCACCTGGAATTGATACTGATACCCCTTTGATGTTAGACACCTGCCTATCTTGCTGTTGGATACATGAGTCATGAAGTTTATACAGCTTACAGTTTGTGAATTGCAATGAATGACTCCATCCCTGAGGCATCGTGAGGGATTCCTGCACTGTGCTCGCTGACACCGGTAATCAATCTAGCAGGATTTAGGAACAGGCAGGCGGGTCGATGAAATACACTTGGACAAATATAAAGTTGAAACAATTATTCCACGTTATTTCCTACTTCCGAGACCTTGGAACTCATGTAACACAGCATTGATTGCAGCTGACCCATGAATCTGGGATCCGCTTCACCATGCACCTAGGGTAGCAGAAGCAGCGAGACACGCAGGAAGGATCGCCCACTTTGAGACATCTTCCAATCAATATGAATGGCGTACAAAGGAAGAATGAATCCATAAGAATATGAATCATCATAGCATGTGATGAGTTAAGCTTTTAGGTGGTGATGTCATGTTACTTTCTGTCGCCGACAGTATTTCAACGTCTTTGTAATGCTCAACCATGAAGCACCTCAAATTGGATCTATAGAATCACCATTTGCAATGAACAACCCCCAATACCAACTCCTCGCTTTCATTAAATCTCATCGCAGCTTCTAGCATCTCAAAAACTCCCTTGTAACCTTCCACTGTGTCTGCCCCGGCTCAGGATCCTGAAAGAAAGTCGTCCAAATCCCACCCTCCTCGGCCAGTCCGATAATCGCATTCTTAATACGTCGGTTCTCGGGGATTCCGAACGGCGACTCGAGGCTCGCCGACTTGAGGGCGGCGAGGTCGAGCTGCTGGACGCCCTCGAGGGCAGATGATATCGGCGACATGGGCTCGGATATGTTACTTGGTGAGGACATGCTTGACGTGCTGCCGGGGGTGTTGCCGGGGATGCCTTCTTCTGGTGTTGGATCTGTGAAGGAGGGTGGCAGAGGAGGGAGAGTGGGAGGGTTCGATACATCGATCTTGATCTTTTCTGCGTTGCAAATGTGGAGATCGAGAGGGCCAGACTCTGCAGAGCCTTGGCTTGAAGACTCTGGGTTGGTGAACATGGTGTGTAATGCCAGATCGAGGGGGCCTTGGACGTCGGACTCTTCGAACTCAATGACCCGTGCGGCGATTACAGCTGTCTCGCGGACGTGCCAGAGATTCTCCCTCCTGTTCCGCATTTGCTCTCGAGTCAGGAGCTTGAGGGCTGCTCGTCGTAGTAAGGGATGGCGGCACTTGGTCGCGGTCCAGTACACGGGGGCCACGAGTTCCGTCTCAAATGTGAAGGGTTCCAGCTTGGAGTGTGTGGGAATCGAGCCGATGACTGTAGATGCGAGGGAGATGATGGATGCGAATGCCGGGAGATGCGTGTCGAATGCGAGCTCAGATGACTGCAGGGACGTGGATATCCAGACCAAACTTGACTGGTGATACATTCGGAGGATGTTTAACTGACTTTCCAAGGCCGGAGACTGTGGGCTCATGGAGGTGAGGACCGTAAAAGCGGCGTACCATCGGCTGACTTGCGACAACAGCCGCTGCTGCTCGTTCTGAAGGCGCTGCATCACCTCAGGATCGGGGTTGGGATCAAAGGCAAAGACATGGGCTCTTGTGCCAAACTGCAAGCCTTCATCCAGTATCAGATACAGGCCATATCGAGCCTGCTCTACCGTCGCAAACACGGCGGGCACTTCTGTCCAGGCCCTCAGGTGATTTGGGATAGGGGCCGGGCGACTCCCAAAGAGGAAACTCGAGAGACTCAGACGCGTGTATATGGGCACGAGAGTGCGCTTGACCATCTCCATGGTGGAAGAGTGTCCATTACCCAGGCCAGCGAGGATCTTTCGACCCTGGCAGATGTGCATCTGAGCAGCCGAGTCGCGATCGGCCAGGAACTCGACGCAGATGAAGAGGATGCAGACGAGCAGCGGAATCGCCGAGTGTTCATCGCGTTGAGCCCAGTTGCGCAACGAAGAGATGGCGTTTCCATACTCTCGAAACGCAAAGCGCGTATCAAGTACCCCTCCCCTCCTACTTCTCGAGTCGACAACCTCATGAAGACTGCTGATGGCCAATATCGCGTGGCGCACCGCCGGCTCCGACGCGCTCATCTTGATGACCAAACCACCCCAGAAGCCCGCGTCAAAGGGTCCCGACAAGATCTTTGAAGTGCGCGAGCGGTAGTAATCAAAAGCGCGCGACTCAGCCGGAGACGTGAAGCCAGGCGCAGGCCTCAGCGTCAGAGGCTCCCGGGAAGAGTTTGGACTCTGGCGGTAGCCGTCGCATTTGCGACTCGTCTTGATGCATCGCAGACAGTTAGGCTTTGCCTCGTCGCACTTGACTTTTCGGATTCTAGATGAGAGTTGTGTGTGTTAAAATTAATTGATCGGGTGGTAGCAAAAGTGTGAAGAAGAAAAAACGGACTTGCAGGTGATGCAGCCAGTCCGGACCTTTTTGCTCCCTTTACGTCCCGAAGGTCGTTGAGAGGTCTGAGACGGAAGTGAAATCATGGCCGCGAATTGGAATAGGCAAGGGCTAAGACTCGAAGAAATTGGGTAGAGCGAGCAGTCCGAGGTTCTGAGTCCGAGCCGGTCAATGACAGTGAAATGAGGGGAAAAAAGGGCGGGTGATGGATGTTTATTGCTGCACCATCTCTTCCATGTAAGCAAGCTTTCCAGGGGCCGATCACTTCTACCTTGGCCTTGGTATTGCTGGGGTCCCCTGGAATAGTTAAGCACAGCCGCCCCGGGGAGAGGCGCTGTCAAGCGCTGTTCGCGTCTATGGGCGTAGGCGCTGGGGCTGTGAGACGGAGCCACGATGAGATGTCATTGATGGGGCCCTACGAGCTGGGGCATGTACGGTAGTTAGTGTCTTTCTTGTTTCATGTTTTGAGTTGGTTCGTCTCGAGATTGCTTCGAGCCACGGGCTGTGCCGAAGATGTAGCTTCTTCAAGTGTATACACTTCAACTTGCTGGTGTTGAGACGAAAATAGAGTCAAGTGAATGCCGATCCGACCATGTCTACTAGCGAACCTTGGAGACCTTGAGAATAATCATGAAGAAATAAACTCAATGGCTTCACGTCAAGTGCCGCAGCCAGCCCAACGCCAAGAAAAAGACCGTCCCAGCTTGGAATAGGGCTGACCTCTTGACTGCAGCAGAAACAAGCCCAGCTTAGATGAAAGGAACATTAGAAAAATGGTCCCATCAATGCATGCAAGTCCCTCCCAAGGCTCCCGCGTCTTTCCAATGTCTTGGATAAGCTCAGCCTTACAACCTTAAAAAAACCGTTGAAGCCCTGCTCCACATTGAAGTCATCGCCAAACCCCCTGTCGCTCTTATTGGTTCGCTCGGATTCGAAACCTCGGACTCTGTTGGAGACAGCACCCACACCCGCCCGCGCGCGGCTCGCACGTAAATGTATGTACCTATGTATACGGGTGCTAGACACCCGAGTCTGAGCCTCGATGTGGCATCGGACTCCACAGAGATGAGCTCGCACTGCAGGTCCGAGATTAGCTGGGGAACAAGTGCGATGGTCTCACAGGTAGTTGATGCTTCAACATAGAACTTCTGATGATCTTTGCAATTTTGCAGGTGGAGGCTTGGTCAAACTGTCGGACTTGACTGGCATGGATGAGCTCTCGTTGTGGTCTAGCTTGAGGTGCTTCTTGTTGACGATCCCCTGAGCTTCATGGTGAAGGTATGAGAGTGTTTGTGTATATAACTAGGAGCTTCGACAGGACAATCACGAAATCTTCATCCTCATCCTCATCCTCTAGCTTCCACCTCTACTCTCTTTATTATTTCATTTCTTGACTCATTGCAACACCATAATGCCTTCGGTCTCAAAGCTGTTGGCCGCAGTGGCTGTCGGCGCTCTCACCCTCGTCGATGCCAAAGCATGCCCTCCTCTAGGCGCCGTCTTCCCACCTCCCCAGGCTCCAAGCGAGAGCAAGCTGGTCCAAAACGCTGCTGAAAAGCTCAAGGCCGGCATCGACGAAAAGATCACGTCCCAGTTCAACACTTCAGCCCTATCGATCGGCGTCAAGTCCATCCACGAAGACGACCCGCTCTTTACCTACCACTTCACACCTCCCAACCCTGGTACAGGTACCGAGAAGCTTGATGAGAACACCGTCTTCCGGATTGCCAGCGGCTCCAAGCTGATTACTGTGCTTGCTGCCCTTCTGAGCAGTGACATTGACCTTGAGGCTTCTGTGCTCAAGTACCTACCTGAGCTGAACGAGACTGCCAAGGAGGATGACATCTTTTCACTCAAGTGGGAGGATATCACTGTTGGCTCGCTGGCTAGCCACCTCTCTGGCGTAGGTGTTGACTGTAAGTTGTAAACCTCGCTCTTCCGTGATACTTTACTAACCCCTCAAAGTGGCCCAGGATCTGGGAATCATCGGATCCGCCCCTTGGCAGAAGATGGGTCTCCCCGACTTCAAGGGTGACGGCCCAACATGCTCTGGCCTTCCCAATACTGTCCCGTGCACCAGGAAGGATCTCCTCGAGCAGGTCAACCTCCGACCTCCGGTGTACGGACCCTTCACCAACCCCGTCTACTCCAATGTTGGCGTGGCCCTGCTGGGTCTCGTGGTCGAGGCTGCCAACAAGAAGCCCTTTGCCGAGGTTCTCAAGCGTGACATTTTTGATGTTGTTGGCATGAAGAACACTTATGTTGGCAAGACCCCGCCTGTTGAGGATCTCTTTATCCCTAACAATGAGCCAACCTGGAATGCCTCTCTTGCCGTGTTTGACAGGTGAGTACCACTCAACTCCATACGTCGACTACCACTAACTGTCAATTAGCGCTGGTGGCATGTTCTCTTCTGTTGCCGATATGCTTCTCCTCGCAGAGGGTATCCTCAGCAACAAGTTCCTCTCCCCCGTCCAGACTCGCAAGTGGATGAAGCCCGTGTCCAACACTGCTTCTTGGGGCTACCAGGTCGGAGCGCCGTGGGAGATTCTCCGCGGGGACAACATCACCGTCGATGGCCGCCTCATCGACGTCTACACCAAGAGTGGCGATCTCGGACTGTACCACTCGCTCACCGTCCTCATCCCCGACTATGACATTGCCATCTCCATCATGTCGGGCGGTAGGGAGGCGTCTGAGAACCCGTACGTCACGTCTACTATCCTCAGCGCCGTCATCAACGCCCTTGTTCCTGCGATTGAGAAGACTGGCCGGGACTTTGCCAAGGAGGCTTTTGCTGGCGAGTATGTCGACAAGTCAACCAACTCGAGCGTCTCATTCAAGATCGACGACGGTCCCGGACTGGTCATCAACAGCTGGCAGGTGCGCGGCTTCGACGTCCTCAACCACATCGGCAGCTACAGCTTCGACGCCCTCGAGTCCGGCAAGGTCGAGAAGAGCAAGTACGTCGACGCTCGCGCCTACCCTACAAACCTGGGCAAGAAGGGCCAGATGGCGTGGCGCACCGTCTTTGACATGACCACGTCCGAGAAAGACGCCGAGTACCAGAGCGCCCTCTTCTTCAAGGACGGCACGTGCCAGACGTGGTTCCAGCAGGACCGCAAGGTGTACGACTTCCTGCCCCTGGACGAGTTTGTGTTTGTCGAGGAGGACGAGACTGTCAGGAACCCTGCGTTCAATGTGACTCTTACCAAGGTACGCGAGCCCGGGTCGAAGAAGGCGACGACCAATGCTGCCGGCGAGACGAGGAACGTCAATGTCGCTCTCGGTTCTGGACTGGCGGTATTGGCCGTGTTTATGAGCATGTTCTAATAGCTGCAGGTCAAATATTAGGCAATAATGCTGGATGGTGGTGGTGGAAGGGAGAGTAGAGGGTGTAGTAGATATTGTATTCTGTAAAGTTAGATTGTATAGTTATGTACCTGATATTATTTTGACGCTAGGAGTCGTTGATTGCTGCCTTGTCTCCCTTTGTGCGCCATGAAATCTGCCTGGCCTAGTTTGACGCTGTTTGCCCTACGGTTGGAGGAATGTATTAATCCATGACTCCCTACAGCTTCAGATAGTGGCTGATGGGCATTCAATGACAGCAATTGATGGCGTGAAACTTGGCACATCTGGCCTCATAGTCAATCGAACCTGAAACGACTGTCTTGTCTGATAAGATGTCCACAATCAACTTGTCAAAAAAAAGAGACAAGATCCGGCCCCCAAACCCTTCCCCATCAAGGCGAACCATAGGGCTGACCAACGAGGGGCACATCGTATCGCCTGCCTGGAAGCGACACTGTCCATGCAACAACGGCCATCACGAGCGAATCAGAGGCCGGGGGCGACGGGATCACCAGGGAGTCTTGCCCCCTTTGGTAGCCCCTGACGGTGGACCGAGGACAGGGATTTAATAGAAACAGAGGGGGGAGCCCGCCCCCCTTGTGACGTGCAGAAGAGAGAGTGCTTTTCTTCAGGCGAGGCAGCCTGCTGAAGCGCGCTGAATGAAGCCCTTGAAGTCGGGGGTTTTGGGGGCCAGAGTCGTGACATGATGGATGGAGGATGGATGCATCGCCCTTTTCTGCGCCCTTTTTATTCCTTTCATTTATTATTAGATAACTCGACTTGTCTGTCTGTCTGTCAGTTTCACTGTCATCATCTTCACTCCTTCCTTGACTCTTCTTTTTCCTTTTCCTCTTTCTCTTTTGCCCATTCATCGCCGCTCATTTCATGCACCCCCCCCTCAATTTCTTCTCTTTGGTGCAACCTTGGGCTTTGGTTGCAATTAACAAGCATTGTTTATGCTGTTTCAACTTGATTGATTGTTTCTCACTCTTTCGTCTCATCTCTCGTCTCGGTTATCGTCATCATCTCAACGCAACGACTACATCACCAGATACCTCCTCTCCTCTCTCAAATGACGGACCAGAACACTCGCATCGGCGAGACAGGCCTTCACCATCTCCCGCTCCGGGTGCGAGATGCTGCGCGACATAATGACGGCGCCTCCATCTCCAAGTTCCCCAACTTTGGGCCTAATAGAAGCGACACGCGAGCAACGACAAAGCGACTCCCCGAGAGCCTTCACTTCACGCCTGGCGCATTCCGTCTCCGTTCTCCTACAGAGTCTTCCATGAGCAGCATCTCATCCGCCAACGTCCCAGACTCTGCCACGACGCACTCGCTTTCTACCCTCGCCAGCCCCGTCAGCACCACGTTTGCCAGTGAAGTCAATGACCAGTTTGCTGCCGCGACGCTCGCTGGCTCGAGGCCCACCAGTCGCATTTGTCATCGCCACAATCCTTCCAGCGGCACCTGCTCGACCTTTGTCAATGACGAGGATGACGGCGCCATCATCACGGGGTACCCCGACTTGGAGCTCAAGATTCGCAATCTGCACGAGCACGAGGATCATCAGAGGCCTGCTCTTGTTCAAGAGCCTCCGCCTGCCAGGTAAGCATTTGCCAGCGCTTTTGAGACATCAAGTCGCTCAACTCAGTTGTAGCCCTCTCACAGAGTCACCAATCAAGGAGGAGAGGGTCTTGACTCCGACGGAATCGCGTGACTCGGAAGAACCGGAATGCGATGCCGATGAGGAGGGCTCCGAGACTACGGAAGATGTCTCACCAGAGGATGCCAACCTCGTTCTCAACTACACCCTTCAACTCATCTACGGAGTCGATCTCAACGAGACATCAATTTCTTCAGACAAGATCCAGAGCCTCGTAGCCAACTTTGCCCAAGACATCAGCCAGCACATCTGGCAATCAGCTTCCGATGGCCAATTATCACACACACTGTCCACCTCGAGCTCATCGTCGACACCCTCCCAGGAGGGGATTGGCGGAGATCGTCGAGGCGGGAAGCGGAAGAAGCAGGGTAGACGCGAAGAGGATGGAGATGAGTTCAGCGACGGTGACGGCTCAGGTTATTTGCCTACCAAGCGCGCTCGACCGAATCCAAAGGAGGATGAGAATCTCCGCTTGAGTTGTCCATTCAGGAAGCGCAATCCGCATCGTTTCAATGTGAGAGATCATCACAGCTGCGCCATGACATACTTCCCCAAGTTTGCAGAGCTCAGGTCAGTTCAACTCGTCTTACCCAAGGAACTACTGCTAATGCCCCAGTAGACAGCACATCGTCAAGCAGCACAAGCGAGATGACCCATCTTCCTACGTCTGTGACCGATGCAACCGCGACTTTGTTACGAGAAAGGAACTGCGAGATCACCAACGACTGCCTAAGGAGCTGATGTGTGATATTGCGGACCACGACGCTGAGAGTGGAATTGACCCCAGCACCGCTACCAAGCTGCTGAGCCGAAAGCGAGCGAGCGGAACCTCTCCTGAAGTTCAATGGAAGGAAATCTGGAATATTGTGTTCCCAGATGACGATGATAGCGATGTTCGGCCCCATGGTAAGAGATCGATGGTGATGAGAGTAAGAATAGAGTTGCTAACCTCTACCAGAATACACACCCGTGATTGAGCACTTTGAACTCGCAGCCAGCTACCAACAAGCATTTGACCAGCTCAAGTACTCGCTCCTCGACAAGATCTCCAACCCCGCAACCCTCGAGACCCTCTCCACAAAGTTCTACCAGTGCTTCGTCGAGACTCTTGACCAGTGCATCACAAGCGCGCAGAGCATGCCCTACACCAACCGCAGCAACAAGAAGAACGAGATTGTTCGGTCACAGACGACACAGGCCATCGTCCAGCGCAAGGGCCGGGACATCCTACCGCGACCGGACTCTGGAGTTGTCATGGACGATGGGTCTGAGGAGAGTGGAAGTATCATGGGGACCAGTCTCAATCATAGAGATAGTGTACGGACTGTCCGTGGCCTTGCGAGACGGGGAAGTAGTCAAGTTCCTGAGACGGTACGCGAGGTCCTTCCCACGACGGTCTTGTCGAATGATCTCGATGAGTTGATGCGTCAACCTTCAATGACACCGATCGGTATACCAGGCGGCACGATGGGCGCAGCAGACGTCCACGCCTGGAACAACAGCGTGCTATACTCACAAGTCGGAGACGGCGCCATCCTCCCAGACCAGTTCATTCCGCAGACGGAGTACATGAACTGGGGGACACAACTGTATCAGACGGGGTTTGACGGTATGGGTAATGGGTTTACGGGGTTTAATGGACAGCAATGAAGGGAAAATAAAAGGAGGTATGGTTGATGATGTGCAGGCTGTGCCTGTCTTGTATTTCTAGTGATAGTATTAATATCCGCCGACGCTTTGAAGCGCGCGAGGAATGTGTGTATGCGATATAGCATCAAGAACACGATAGCTTTCATGAAATTAAAGAGATCACTTCAGACAAGCATACAAGTGACAAGTCGGAGCGTGTTCTGGGAAATGTTTCATGGCTACTGGGCTCTAGGACCTAACAGTGGAAGAACATCAGCCAGAGTTCCCACTGATCCCTGGCCAGCAGCTTTCTGCACCATCAACTCCTTGGCTTGTTCCGCCAAGTTCCAAGTCACAGCGCACTCTCCAAGCGCCTGCATCAACGGCTGGGCCTCTGCGGGTACACCGAGTGTGTTCATCGCTCGGCTCGCTTGGACGACACCGTAGACGAGGATCAGCGGGGCATGACGAAAGCCATATTGATGCCGGTATCGTCGCAATATTGACGCGATGTCTTCTGCTGAGGAGAGGCAGTATTGGCGAGAGGCTTGGTCTGCTGCTGTGGGTAGCGAGGGGACGGCTTGGTCAAAGTTGAGAGCTATACGAGCGCTGTGAAATAGGAGGCTGTTGACTTGTAAGCGGCTTGAGCGAATGAAAGAGGGAGAAGGGTAAGCATACTGAAGCATAGCGACGCTGGGAATCAGCGGCGTGTCGATGGGTTCCCATTTGTTCCACTCTGCGCGACCGGGTAATGCTGCCTTCCAGCGACATAGCTCGATATTGAGTGTATCCAGACAAGCTCTGCGGCTCATACCATCCATATTGGACCGAGGAGAGAATAGCGTGCATAGCATTCGCTCAATTACTCTTGAGAGATGGATCTGTTCGCGGTAGTATGGAACCATGGATCCAATCTTGGTCAGTTCGCTGTCGGTCCCTGAGAAGCCAACCGAGCGCCATGGACGTAGCTCTGGATAATCGCTATACTGTAGTTGGCATAAGAGACAAGAAATAGAGGAGGGCTTGGTAGTACGGTCGCTGCTCCATCGGCTCAACTTCCGCATCGTCGTAGTAGAGAAACACTGGCCGCCCGAGGATGAGACTAATGAGCTTGTCTGAGATGTAGCACCCCCAATAGATGCGTCTGCGGATCTCGACGTCTTCATCCGTAGTTAGTGAGGCGTCGTACGAGATCCAGTTCTTTGGGTCTTTCTGAAAGCCCATGTCTTGGGCGATACGAAAGGCGATACCTACGCGCTGTGAGCAACAAACGACAAAACATGAATGCGACTTCTTACCAGAGAAACCCCAGCCTTTGGAGAGATTACCTCTGCCAATCTCATAAAAAGCAAGACACAGGAACGCCTGCACGGTGACAATAGACGGCCTCGTAAGACCAGTAACCATGAGTATACTCTCAGCCGCCGTATAAAACTGCTCACTCGACCTCCGATCCTCCTCATCCGGCGACATCAAAGTCCCAAGCGCACAAATAGACAAGAGCAGCGCAGAAGACCAGTACTTGCAATTCACACGATCGCCAAAGTGATCCTGCAGAAAGCCCTCGCGGTAGATGAACATGAACTGCGGGTACTGCCACTTGAAGAACTGCATGAGCGCTTTGGCGATGACCTCGTCTTCGATGTTAATACCAAAGTGCTCTAGGAGGTGCGCAAAGTTGGATTCTGAGCCTGTGTAGAGGGGAGGTTGGGTTGATGCGTCCTGTACGGCTAGTTGGGCTTGGTTGACTGTTTGTGCGCGGTAGATGCTCGTTGCGCCGTGGTAGATGAGAGATCCGTCAAGGCCTGGCTGTAGATCGGCTTGTCCATGAGTGGTGACATCTGGTGAAGATGTTGGCTCTGTCGCTGTGAAGCTGTTGGTCGGCGGTTGCTTGCGAAATGATACAGTGCTAAGCAGGGCATCTCTGTCCCTTGGTGAAGCGACCTGGACCTGGGTGATAAAGGACTCGAGCCAGGCGACTTGATCCTCAAGGCTCTTGACATAGTCATGCGAGGCGGGTCGTCTTTTGCGATCTACTTGACTGTATTCGCAGTTGTGCTTTGCTTTGACGCAGTTCTGACATGGCTCTGTTCGAGAGCATTTCAGCTGTTTGAAGTGAGTTGAATCCATTGGATAGCATGATTGCCGAACCTTGCGATATTGACATCTCTTACATCTACAGCATATTAGAAGTTGTATCCATGTAAGAATTTGAGTGACTTACGAGAGGTTCTTCTTTTCTCTAGCAAGCCCCTTGAAGAAGAGAAGTGCGCCATGACCATCACGTGCGGAGAAGGGACTTTTAATAAGATGACGTAAGTCTGTTTACTTGGAAGTAGAGTCATAAGTTTATTAGCGAAAGTCTGAGTCAGTCCAACCGCGACTCTAGTCCTATCTCAACCTGTCATCCTAGGCTCGGACTTCCATCAACTATCGAAGGAAGATGGTGATTTATAGAGCATTAACTTGGAATAGGCGACTAATACGAATGAATGGCTAATTAAAACTGCGGCCTCTATTATCTATAACCCACAAACCACACAATGTCGACCCAGAGTTCCCTACTCCGAGGCGGTATCAGACTCGGTCTCATTCGCTAGACCCATCTCCAACCCAACCTGAATAACATCAAGCAATCTCTGCACATCGTGCAAGTTACTATAGAACCCAAACGAAACTCGAACTCCCCACCTAAAGCACGTTATAGCAACGTCATGAGACTTGAAGTGAGCCGCCCATTCATCCCCATACAATTTGAGGATGTACAAGTGCGGCGCATGATGTCCACGCTCAGGTGGGCCTGCAAGCTCAACACCGATGACTTTGCACTCTTTTCTTAAAGCATCACCGAGTCTGTATAAGTGTTCCTCCACGTCGTCTGGTCCCATAATGTCGAGATAGAACTGAAGAGATGCCTTTGCCGCCGTAGCGCCCAATAGGTTGAGGTTGGCATGGTCGTATCTGCGAGCGGATGGATGAAAAGCAATCGGCTCGTCGGATATCAAGAAATCCTCGGATGGCGTCTCTAGAGATCCGTAGCCTACAATCGGCGGCACTGGATCAAGGCTGTCGATAAACTCTTGAGGGACGTAGAGAGCCGCAAAGCCCAACGGGCAGTTGAGTCCCTTGTGAAGGCTGAACGCAGCTGCAGATACACCGAGAGCTTCCACATCAACATTAGCAAAGCCAACCTGCTGTGTCAAATCGGCTAGAACGTGAATTCCTCTGGGTCGGTATTCGGCGCAAATACCTGCCACGTCGTTTCTCTGGCCGCTGTGGAACATGACGGAACTGATGCCGATGCAGCGAGTTCTTTCATCCACAAAAGGCTCAAAGGTTGCTGCGTTGGCCATGGTTGAGAAGTCGTTTATCCCGGAATCTGTCGGGACTTGTCGAACTTCAATGCCTTGGGATCGGAGTGAGAGCCATCCGTAAGCCTGGTTGGGATGTTCGCAGTCTAGGATAACCACGTTGTCGCCTGGCTGGAGTCGGAGACTGTGCATGAAATACCCCAAGGCTTCGGTCGTGTCTCTTGTAAAGGAGATGTTCATGGGATCAGTATGAATGTATCGTCCAAGCAAAGCTCGGGCATCTTCCACGGTGGACTTCCAGAACGGCTTGGGTGAAAGATTATGTAACCACTCGGAGCAGAAGTTCCCAATGGCTTCGTGAACGACAAGATTTGAAGGAGGCATGAAGCCGGCGTTGAGATGAGTGATGCTCTCATCGGCAACTAGTGGTACTAGGCGTCGAAAGATGTCGAACTTGTTCGAGGCGAGTGCCGTTGAAGAAGCCTTTGGCTTCGTGGTGATTGGTGCTGCCTCTTCTGAGGAGAAGCCTTGAATGCTGATGGGTGCCATTGTGTCTGAAGAAAGAAGGATGGGGTGTGAATCTTGAAGTGTTACTGAGTGACGGTGGTGAGCTTGGAGGCGTGCCGTGATGCTTTTATATCTCGAGGTGAACTCCTTTCTTGACAAATACGTGGACTGTCCATGACAGGCTCAACAGCGCAGAGAATAGAATGGAAGCTACGCCTTTGTGTGAAAACGGGAACGGGGACCAAACCCCATGAATCCGAGAAGAGGATGACAAGAGGCAAACATGAAGACCCAGACGACGACATCCGATGACGGGGACTAGGACCGACCCAAAGTGGTTCATGCCCTGTAGGAACAAAGCTTAGAGCCAAGGGGTTGGGTACTAATCTTATGGGTCAGCATAATTGTAGTACACAAAGACGCCGGACAGTAAGGATGAGTCGTGCAATACAAGCCAAAGTCGGTTCGTTTCCGGGGACGGGGTCCGGGCCCCATCGGAACGGAGACCAAACTCCATGGACCCACTTGCTTCCGGCGCCGCTCCGGGGTTGACGAGGACGGGGACCAAAGTCCGCTTAAGCACGTGAGCCCCTGACCGTCTTAAAAGTGACCACCTCTTAGTAACATCTTGAATGTTATCAGGCGCGCAAAAGATTCCGCTGCGTGTAAAGACTCTTGCTTCTTTCGAGCCTTGAAGTGTTGAGGTGCTTCTGATGTAACTACAAACCAGAAAGCGCACCTCTGTTTAAACAAGGGAGTGGATATTTGGCATACCACTTAACTGAGCTACCTAGTTACCTATCTTTAGATTATTATTATTAGTTTCTTATTACCTTATTATATAATAATAATCTTAGAATAAGGGGGAATAATCTAAGGTAAGATAGATTCTCTATTAATTATTATTAAATCCTTATATAAATTTATTAAGGTTATTATAAAAATTTACTATCTTTATACTAAGCTATAAGAATAAAGGTGCGTTAAATAGCTAAATTAGTGTGCTAAATATCCGCTCCCTTAAACAATGCAGGCACCCCAGGAATCTAAGCAGCATGAATTGGGGTAGCTTCTCGTCTGATGTATGCTATCTCGTTCACTTCCTCTCGCAGTGATCCGTTGGTGATGTGGTGTGCCTGAATAATGAAATACACCTTCAAGGCATCGGTTATACAAGCCGTCGAGTTGTGCGAGAAACTCTTCTAGGGTGCCCTTGATGTAACTGAACTTGTATTGCAAAGAATTCTTTCTTATTTGCTTGCGACTGAGGTCGCCGCTCAGAACGCCCATGTCAACTCGTTGGGTTGAGCAGTGGTCTGGGGCCTTCATGAGAGGGATAGTAGATAGAGTTTGGGCCTCAGAGACATATATTGTTCCTATGTAGTCAAAGATTGTCTGTCCATTGACTACTTAGGGAGATGTACCGGCTACTACGAGTATGGAAATAATTAAATTCTATAAGAGCAAGATTAAACCCTTGAAGCAGCTGTGGCGGATTAGCTCACCATCCGATAGGAGAGACCTAACACACTTTTTAAACTGTTCCAATACCCGGTCCTCGATCATCAGACTTCTCAGGCTCGCCACTCCTTCTCCTTTGGCCCTCACTTAGACTGGGATGGATCCAGTGCCTGATTCTGAGATTCGAGCTGAGTGTCAGCTGAGTTGCGAACGCGTATATCCTTCCATCCAAGCCCAAAACCGAAAGGAAGCGCAGCCACGCTAATACCAGCACCGAGATAAAACACACGACTAATGGCCGTGCTGTAGGCCTCGAGAACACCTGGCAGTAGCTGTGGCGGAGTAACTTGGCGCACTGCTGTGGCTCCGGCGGCCACGACCAAGTTGGCATCGACGCCCGTGACCTTGTCCCTTATCTCGTTCTTGAGGACGTTGGCGAAGATGGTTTGGGCTGCTGTTAGGAACGTCGCACCGCCGAGATACTGCGTGAGGATGACGATGGCCATGGCGACGGGGATCGCTGCAGCGGATATCGAGTTTTGAATGGCAATGAAAGACTGAATCGGTTAGTTTGTGCTCAAATACCGGAGCCAAGGAGCCACTCACAGGTGCAAAGGCTGCACCAACACCAACGCCGAATGGAATCTGGTAGCCAATCCATTTCGACACTGGGGTGTTGGGCTCAAGAAGTGATAAGACACCGTAGCCGACAGCTGCTATCATGGATCCGATAATGACCCAGGGGAGGTAGTAACCAAGTGCATGGACTTGATGAGGTTAGCTGAGATGATGATGGTTCAAGGAGATACTTACTCAGAAATGCTTCTATGGCTGCTGCCATGAAAGGTCAAAATAATTAGGTTACGGTGTTTTACGGTATTGGGTTTTGATGCCGTCATGTATTGATAATTGTGTCTTTTGCTATTGTGGCTGACAGTCTCGTCATTGGAAATAACAAAACAATACTTACTCAGAACTCCAGCCATCAATGCAAGCAGGGCCTGACCGACAGCACTTGGTAGGAGGTGCACACCACTCATGGTAGCTGAATCGTTCTTGATGGACTGGAAGTAAATTGGGAGATAGTAATTGCCAATGTAGAGCACACCGGAAAGGAAAAATAAGGTGAATGAGGCGCTGTACACGATGCGCTTCTTGAGCATGTAAAGGGGCACCATGGCGTCGTGGCCTACATGCCGCTCCCATACCAGGAAGACCGCAAAGGTAACAGCGGACCCAACAAAGAGGCCAATGACCTCGGGGCTATCCCATGCAAAGTCGTTGCCACCGTACTGAAGGGCCAGGAGCAACATAATGGCCGCTGGAGCGATGAGAGCGAAGCCCACCATGTCGAATAGGTGAAACCAGTTCATCAGCACCTCTCGGACAGGTGGTTTGGCCTTGATCTCAGGAATGTGCGTGAAAACGTAGAGGATCATGACGGCAGCGCCTATGGGAAGGTTGATGTAAAAGCCCGAACTCTTTAGTTGCTGGTTTATTACGCTTGGCTCTGTCACTTACACCAGCGCCACGAGACCTTTTCAGTGAAAAGGCCCCCTAGGAGTGGACCAATGGCAACTCCAATCTGACCCAGGCCCACGTTTATACCCATGACCATGGCTTGCTTGTGAGGAGGCAGAATGCAGGCGATGATGGTCAAGGCCCCGTTGAGCACTCCAGCAGCGCCGATGCCAGCGACTGCTCTCCCCACGATGAACATCTCGGACGATGTGGCCGCGCCGCAGAGTGCGGATCCTAGTTCGAAAAAGACGACAAAGACGAAAAAGGACCACTGAACTTGTGCGCCAGCTAGGCTTGGTGGAGAGTTGGGTTCGTGTGTACCTTGGTGCTGAGGTGGGTGTAGATCTTGCCGCTCACGGGCTGAAACGCCGAACTGGCGAGCTGATACGCGCTTCCGTACCTATGACTCAGTATTATGAGTGATTCGTCAATATGAGCTATTGTACGCACCAGCCGACATCGAGTAGCGAGTTGAACCTCGTTGTGATTTCTGGAATTGCCGTGGTGATGATCGAGTTGTCCAGCATGACCAGGAAGTAAAACATGGTGAGGGGGATCGTGATGGTAATGACTTGGAGAAGGGGAACGTATTCGTGCTTCTCTCCGGCAGGAGTAGCCTCCGTCGATGACTTGGGGGTAGGACTTGGCCGCGAGGAATCTGACATGTTGGTTGTTTCGGGCATTTTGTCGAGGAATGAGGAGCCGCCGTGGGGAACGATGATAGATGAGTCGACTTGTATCCGAGCTTGTTTTCGTATTAAAACACAAGTTGAAGGCGCTGTGCTGTGTGTGTGTCTGGTTCAAGTTTACATGCCTTGGTTTAAGAGTTGGACTCTGCACCAGGTCCTTTTATTCACCAAATGTTATTGAAAGCCCAAAAATGGTGCCCCTTTTCCATCAAGATCCATGATTTCCGTCAACCCAGCACATACGGAGTTGTCGGAGCCGGAATGCCGAGTCCGTTCCGGGCTGGAGTTAGGGGTCCGAAGGCCTATTTGATATGTCCCCGAGAGACGGTGAACGGCTACTTCGATTCTATTTGGTCAAGCCTTTGACCACCTTTGGACCATATTTCGTATAAAAACCCCTGCGCACGTTGTACTGCCCCCTTCAGGGGAGGAGATGTGGTCAATCATATACACCCCCTTTTTTGGCGACTTGTGTCAAGAGTTGCAATAGCTGCATCAAAGAGGCGTTCAAGGTTCGAGCCCTTCTCACTGAGTTCAAGGCAAGATTTCTTGTTTTATATAATCTTACTCATGCGACGCTTTCATCTTATTTGGTCTCTATAGTACGGCTAATCTCATTAGACATCTCCGTATGCGCTACAACAACCCGTTCTAGAAACTCGTCCATTCATCCATGGCATCTGTGAGCCACGGCATCATAGAGTCAATTCCCATATTCTCATCTCCTAAACTGGCCCAGTCGACTTGCTCCTGGGACTCCTCAGGCGCCATCTTTGCGCTCGAAGAATTCGCGCAGATCGGGGAAACTGCGCAAGAATCTCGTCCAACGGCTGATCTCCTCCTGCTTGTGCTATATTGTCAGCCGCGGGGTCGAGCACGAGGCGGAGGTCCACGGCGTTGCGCACAGCCTGGCGGTCCCAAAACGGGTCGTCCAGGATCGAGAGGCGAATGAGTGTTACTAGGCAGCGTGCTAGCTGCCCCCAGTACAAGAATGAGATGCCGCTCCAAGTCGCAGGTGTCAAGGCTAGAAAGATGTCCAACCAAGACTTGATGGCGTTGACAGACCTCCAGAGAGACTCCATCCTTTCAAAGTTGGGCACATAACTGCCAGTTCCAACCGTAGCTGTGGGGAGTACGGGAGCCTTAGAGTTGGCCGTGTGGCCCGTTTCAGATATACAGAGCTCGATGTAGTGCACGTGTAGAATGAGTATATCTACGACTTAGGCGTTAGCTAAATTTCAGGGGGGGAGATAACAAGCTTCTTACCATGTGATGGCAGAGTCGGAGGAATGGATCGTTTGAGGTCCTGAAGCTGTGTTTGTACCGCGCCAAGAAAGAGGAAAACTGAAGGTGATGCTGCTGTCTGGTCGTGATTTGTTTGGAGTTGATCTCGAGCTTTTATCGTCTCCTGAGCGAGCAGCTGAAGGCGCACCTGGAACACCAACGTCTGGTCGCCGGGGCTATCTTTGTTAGCGGAGATGGCTTGCAAGTGCTCTTCCATCCGAGGTGTCCACCGTATGGCGTCTACTTGTGCAAAGTAAGATGAGATACTATCTTTTGTCAGCTTGGCTTGTCTTGATCCGCTGATACATGAATAGCGCCACGTACATGGAACTAAGGAGAAAGCACCCAAGAGTGGCTCGTTGCAGTTCAAGCAGACGTAGCCCCGTCTCCTGAGTTAGGTTCCGAATAGGGCATTGAAAATCTGGCACAAAGGACCCAATCATGTGCTCGTCAGGCGGTGGTGATCTGCTTAGACCCAGATCGTTGACCATGGACATGGCCATCATTATCAGACGAGACTTGGTCTCAGTCTTTGTGAGGAACTGATCGGAGCCCCAAGCGATGTATGTCAGTAGCCCCAGGAGTAGATCGGGACTTGAGCGGTTATCAACGAGGGTTTCGTGTGCCAAGATCTTCTTTAGCTCCCTCCCGCGCTCAACTTTGTGCTGTATTGAGGTGGCCGACACGGCGACGATGGCCTGGAAGAAGAAGGGTTTCTCGACACGCAGCTGCTCAGCTGTCACCTAAGGCGCAAGAAGGATGAAGGGCAAGTTTGGCAGCATGTTGGACTGAAAGCTGGCGAAATAGCTTTTTGCCTCGTCTGGATATGGCTGTAAAGGGCCAGAGGAAGGAGTGACATGCGGTGGTGAGCATGATGGAAGCGTTAAAAGTAGTGAACTAGCCGTTGAAGCAAGGATAGAATCACTGTCAGTGGAGGGACTGGTAGAGCTGGAAGACGGGTTTTGCGTCGCGGGGAGAGTTGGAAGAGGTAATTGCCCCTTGCTGGCTACGCCCTGCTGATCAAAGAGTTTGAGTAGAGTCTCAGATGTATCAGTTGAGCTAGTCAGAGACTGCAAGACGGAGACAACGGTATCGAGCTTGCCCTCGAGCTGAGCGATTCTAGCGCCTGAGTCCTTTTTCTGCTGCGAACTGCGGGTGCGAACCGAGTCTGAGGGCAAGCACTGTTTCTTGAGGCGATGGCATCTAGACTAATGTGAGCATAGTTACCGATATTGTCCAATCAACCGTTAAATAAGACTGACCTTTCACAGTCACGCTCGTCAGCGCGACCAATATAGCGACAATTTGCCTTGAAGCAATGCAGACAAGCCTGTCCATAGGTAGCTGATCGCGCGGGGGCGGCTCTCCGTTCCATACTGGCGACGGCGCGAGCAAGTCAAGGAAGCGATGGTGCCAGCTTGAAATACGGGAATAGAGACAGCGGATTGTAAGATTCCGTAGGTAGGCAACTCCATGAGAACGGGGTTTCGGTCCGGAAAGCCGACGGATTTGAAACGCCGAAGTCCGACTGACGCTTTGACTTTGTATGGATGATTCGACTGAGGGGGTTGGTCGTGTTTCACAGGGGGATGAGACTGTTTCTGGACGTTGTTTGAGGGCTTATCTCATGTTGTTGGTACGTGAATATCCATGCCGGCGGCGAGTGTTTGTCTCCATGTATAAAACATCACACACTGTGTCTATTCCCAGAGATGGTGACAATAGCATTTATGCTCCGTAATAAGGAAGGATATTGCGATCCTACTAGCTGGAGTGTCCCTAGGAACTTTTACTCTAGCACGCCGGATATTCTATAGAAAAACATTGGAAATGGTAACTGGGTCGACATGTGGGTGATTTGTGATTCGATAAACTGCCACCTCTTTTTGTCAGATGACAATTATCAACTTTACCTATCCTTAACCTCACCCAAGAACTATCCCAACGGAATGGACAATACAGTCATTGCCCTATCCGACTCTAATCTAGACCAACTGTTCGAAGCCTCGTGTGTATACACCCTCGAGCAAGGCGGCTACCCCTTACTGGTGGATGTCGTTGGCCTTCTAAACTTGCGTCCACGAGAAGTCATTCAGAATATACTTCTTCAACTTCAAGTATGAGCGAATAGATCCCAAGCTTGTGACTTCTTCAGGTGGGAAACGAATGATCTTGACACCAAATCCATAGTGGGTGCCATCTGGATCGACGAATACCTCGTGCCATGCCCGTTCAACCTGCTTCCACATGCCAAAGTCCCAAGTGCTGTACCAGGTGATGTTACTGGACCTATCCGATCTCTCATATCGGAAAATCCCAGCCTCTTTGTCCTTGTAGTGCCAAATCTCGAGTATCTTGAGTCTGGGCATTTTCTTTGTCGTCTCAGCAATGGATTCAAGGAATTCGTTAGCCATGGTATTCGACTGGGACACTAGTACATCCGACGTTAGTGCCATGGTTTGCAGACACCCCCAGTCTAAATGTGAGGTGAGCGAGAAGAAGTGCCGGGCATCGGTGGCGAAGGAGATTGACAGGTGCTCGAGGTGGCGGCTGGCTTGAGCCATGGCCTTGAGTAGTCTGGTTTTTAATCGTGGTATTCTCATCTTCCTTGGTTGCTGATGGTACATGGTACTGAACTCTTCAAAGAAGCTAAACTGCCTCAGCGATGATGGTAGCTCGCTTCCAAGCAATGCGGAGTCTATAGGATGTTAATGCACTTGATTTCTTCCGAGGCTGAGGGCGACATACGGATATCCCATCTTCTATCGTCTGTTCTCCGGCCGTAACACCATCGCTCGAGTTGAAAGGCTTCAAGACACGGTGTAGCCTTGAACACCTGAGAGAGAGCCGTGGGACTGATGTTCCGAAAGTACCGCCGACGAATGAGGAGACGAGCGATGACTTCTGCCTCGGGGAGATGGTGCGTCTCTTGATCTTCATCTTCCACCTCCAGAAGGCTGTCAAAGTCAAGTTCGAGCGGCTCTGATCCCAAGAAGTTCCACTTCTGCGAGTTCCATACGTCCAGCCATGATATATCAGTCGGAGGACCATGAAAGCGTTCCACATGCTCCACATGTGGATCGGGTAGGGTAGCTTCACGGTAGCCATGCTCCAGGAATCTGGAGTATGCTCTGCGGATCTTTCTGTAGTCGTCGTGATCCATATTTGTCTCGAATGACGAAACGATGCCAAGTTCAACTGTAAGACGGTGGTTCTTCCACGAGGAGAGAACCTCCCAAAGGCGCCAGACTGCGTGCGTGAAGATTCTAGTATTGGCCTCCCATGTAAGGCCGGGGGCATAGGGTGTCCTATCTTCGAGAGATTCGATAGGAATCTCCAGGAGAATATGCTCAATGAAGACCCTCCGGCAAGGACGAGCAAGGCGCGCCAAGTCTCCAATATCAGCCGGATGTAGCACGAGATGGCCAAAAGTTCGTTTCTCCACAATCCATTGCCAACGTTTGCAGACACAGGCATAAACCGAGAGGCGAGGTCTGGGGCCATCGGAATCATTGTGCGGTTCCATCAGCCGCTCTAGGATGTAGAGCTGGATTTCTGGCGGCAAGGTATTCTGTGGTGCCATGTTGGCGTGACGGTCTGTTTTGTTCATAATAGGAGGGAGAACAGAAGATAGAATTAAAAGGATGGTCTTAAGGGAGGGGACTCTTTTTATCCCCGTGGCGCCTGTATGTATTACGGCTTTACACCTCCTGTTGGGGATACAAGCTATAATAAGGTTACGGTCTTATGTAGCATTAGGTTTGATGTTGATGTGTTGTTGAGAACTCCTTTTCATGCCAAATGAGTGTCAGGGTTAATTCGAGTATATCGCTTTATTATATGCTATAAGGCAGTATAAGAAGAGTAAATAGTTAATAGAGGACTTCATAAGTCTTTATATACATATTTAATATATAATTAGTAGAGAGTTTATCTTACCTTGGATTATTCTTCCTTATTCTAAGATTATTATTACATAATAAGGTAATAAGAAACTAATCAGTAACTACCTTAGGTACCCAGTCAAGTGGTATACTCAATGTCCGCTACCTACCTGTTAGAGAGCAGTCAGCGACGAGTGATATTGTTATTTATTCCACTCTAGATGACGCTGTGCACCATAACTACGGGCATCTTCAAGCACCAATAAACCCAAGCACCATGCTGAAAAGGAAATAACACGCCAGGTCTTCCAAGTGAACGAAATTGTGGGGCTGTGCAAACCTCAGCATCACCATCACTCAGGGGTGAACTCCTCAAGGCAGCTCAGCACGGGGGATCTCGCTGTCCAGCTCAGAAGTGCGACCAGGCGCTTTCCCTGAAGGCCCATTTCCAACAGGCGACACAGCCGGCTTGGGAACGCCTGGCGTGGGCATTCCCTGCATGGATGTCGTTGACGATTCTCACGGGGTCCAGAGTAAAGACCTCGTCATCCTCGCAGCCGCCGCCGCTGTCGCCCAAGCAGCAAAACGTGCCCTCGCCACAGGCTGACGCCGGTCCCATTAAATGTGCTTCAGTCAGCATCCAGCCAGTCTCCCACAGGCCCTAGAACGTACAGTCTCTGCAATTTTCGGGACAACTATCCCAATCTGGGTCTCTGCACCCGCGGAGAAAGTGTTGAGTGACGGCGTCCTTGTCGCACCTGGCGCAGAGCCCGCTGCTCGAGCATCTGTAACCACGCGCGTAGATGAGTAGAGGTCGCCTTCTTCGTCAGTCGTCACATGGGAGTATGGCCACACCCTCGTTGACGTTGGGCTCGTAACAGGCCAGTGTTCCGTTCTTGGCCATGTCTGCTGTTCCCGGTCTGGATGATCCGATTCGGGTCGATATGTGTGACCGTGTAAGCTGCAGAGAGAGGGCGAAGGGCAACGGATAAAAGGGTTTCTTCAGTTCCTCGAGGATCCTCTTCCCTGATCCATGCTCACGACTCGAACACAAGGCTGAGCAGAGCATCCTTGCCGCTCTGACAGCAAGATCAGCTCAGGCAGAAACCAGCCTTCCCGGGAGCAACTCCAATGAGGCCATATTATTCTAGGGCTCGAGCACATGATGTAGCGTGTTAGTTGAGTCGGCCAGCAAAGCCTCTCCACCTTGGGTTCCCACCTCCCACTTAAGAGGCATCCAGAGACAGCGATCAGGGGTTGGCTGGTTACCCAAAATGGAAACCACCGCGAAATCGGTTGTCCAGTCTGAGCCCGGTACCGACTGCAGCTTCGCCAGTCGCATTAGCAAGCTAGGGTTATTGAGGAATGACAGCTCCGTCCCTAATCAGGGCGGTGATTTGGGGCGGCTGCAGAGGGTGCTGACTTCATACAGAGAAGAGTGGATCAAATTGAGGCACGCATCCGAAATCATTGCAACATGGATCGTATGCAGATGAGATGAGAATAAACGAGGGGAGCCAACTCAGCCTCAAGGTCAAGGGTAAGCTGACCTCGATGTTGAACCAATTGGTCTTGTCGGACCCGAGGGAGTGTCAGGACCGTGACTGCGATTCAAGGGACCAAGTCAAGGCCTCCACGCCGGGACAAGGTCAACAGGTGCGTAGCAACAGAAATAGAATGACCCTATATCGATAAGTATCGGTCCTGTGGTCGAGGATTCCCCATTGAGGAATAGATCGTAGATGTATCCTTGCTGCTCGATCATGTGGCGAGACAGTCTTGTCGTTCTTGGATTCTCAATAGCCTATGTGCCGTAAACACCCAAGTCGCTCGGTCCTGCGATAATCCTAGAAGCAGTTACCTCCCTGAAAGGAGCGAGCGTGGGTACAATCATCAGATGACCGACCTTCTCGCTGTCGGGAGATTGCACCTGGGAAGGGGCCACGTTTGAAAAGTCGACCATGGAGAGAGGGGTGCCGGATGTGGTTGATCGTTTCCCTTGGCTGAGACTCCGTAAGATCTTGTCTCTAACTCGGCGAGATATCTGGGAGAAGTTGCGCTCCAGGCATGACACAACGTTGTCGTAGATGACCTTTCGGACAATGTATCTTGGATCGTTTCCAGTGAACAATCCTTCCTTGATTGCCTGGCGCAGGGCTCCTTTAGCCCGGAAGCATCCCTAAATGGCCGGATTGTAGTCTTCGCAACCGAAGCGGTCCATCTTCTCTTCCTGGATCGTGGCGATTGTATCTTCAAAGGTCGCAAGAGAGGGGTCTGACGTGACTCGTTCCCCAGTCTCCAGTTCGACTAGGAGCTGGGCGAATGACAAGACGAGTGGGACCACATCCGATGGTGTTGCTGCTTGACACGTCGTATAACTTGTGACTGGGCAGGTAACGTATGGGTGCCACACGTCGCAGATATCGTTGACTTTCCCCAGAAACTGAACATTCCTTCTTGTCCGTTGCTCTTGCGCCCATGGACCTTGCAAGAGATGAAGCAGGCATCTCGCCAGCGAAAGAGCCAGGACGGCTTTGGCCTTGATGTCAAATATTCCGCCTGGTTTCTGGAGAAGTCCCCGATCCAGGATGTCCTCGAACGACGCCATGGTCGATTCTCCGGCATGAATGGAAGTATCGTTGCGGCCTGGTAGGTAGAGCAGGAGTTGCTCGTCGAATTCGGTGCTGAGTAGGCTTGTCGGCCCGCGAGCAATGGATGCGGTGATGTATTCGCAAGCATCGTGCAGTGCCACGCTATCATATGAAGCAAGGACCATGAGGTCACTGGGAGAGTGAGCGGCTCGTGTGTTTTCCGAGCAAGTGTGAAGGAATTTACCTGGAGACCGATATGCACCAGCAATCTTGCCAGTATGTTTGAGCTGGGCATGGAGACATGAACATGTCGATTGACGGAGAGGTGCTGCTGCATTCATCCAGTAGGAAGCCATTGAGCCTGAGTCTAGCCTGGTGCTGGCTACAAGTGCTATCGATGAGGAGGCGGAAGAGCCGCTCCAACGTGGTCCACGGCATGTCACTCTCCCAGCTGGTCCTTGTGACACGCTGTACCGCAGCGGTCTGAAAGCTTGTCCGTCCTGGGGGTTTATTGAGCCCCTAGAATCGCTTGCTGAGACGTACTGCTGCCAACGTCCCTACCTGGAAATCCTGAAATGCACGTTCCAATCTGAGGAATCTGCTACAGCAATTCGAGACGGAGCCACCCCGACTGGACGATTTTGCTGCAATTTTCTCCAGCGCTTCCAGCCTCTCATAGAAAGGGTACGATCACGGTGATCGGATGTATCTCAACGTCGTTGTTCTAGCGCAGCTCGGTGGCTCTGGATTCGGTCGAGTATCGGTGGGTAAATAGCCTGGCCATCGTCAAACATGGTCACTGGGCTTGGGCGCCTTATCTTGCGGCGGGACATGGTGATGCTAGCATGGTTTAACGGCGAGAAGAGGCAGACACATTGAAACGGGGTACCCGTACAGGTTCTTCATTGTTAGTCCGGCCGTCTCGGGCTTTGGCGGACGCGACAACATGATCAAGGACGAGGGTCTCGAGAAACTGGAGGAGGTCGGCAAGCCCTCCCACATAGAGTTCGAAGGACTGGGCTGACAGGTCATGCTCGGGCAGATTGAAGAGAAGGAAGCGCATCTCGGATCGAAAGATATCCTCAGTCTTCTTGCTCGATCTCAACAGCGTCGGCCTCGGTACTGCTGTTTTGTCGGAGGTCAACCAACTTCCAAGGAAGATCTGCAGCGAAGAGCGACTGGGCCGCCTCGAAAATGCGCCATTCTGGAGCTGTCGCAAGCCGTGCTTGCTCTGAATCTGCGGGCTTCCATCCAGCGGGAGCCTCGCAGGGTGGGAAGGCAGATGATCGTCAATATCCCCACACTACTACTGGGTCAGACGCCCGAGTCGGTCATGCCGGCAAGCCGAATGCTGATGAAGGATTTGAAAGAGGTTCTCGTCGACGTGCCGAGGGTCTTTTTGTTCGGTTCATCTTCGCTCAGTCTGACGAAGAATCTATCACACTGGTCTTTGGCGTGGTTGGTATAACCGGGGCTCATCTTGAAGTAGAGAAGGACGGATTTGTTCAACTTGGCCTTGTTCTCAGGCCTCAGAAGGTCGAGGATGCTATAGAAGCATTCCCATACTATAGTCTACCTTCCAGCTGGATCAGGGAACTGGTTGATTTTGCCCTATCAGTATAAAACCCGTAGAATTGAATGCCAAGGTCAAGATGAGGGGCAACACGCGCAAGAGATGTAGATCGCGTGCGTCTTGTTGAGCACTTGATCAAGTGGTTTGTGGGAGAAGCATACCTTGCAGATCATCAACAGCGTGTTCAAGAGACTTGTCGCAGCACCTTCAGCCTCCTGATCTGTCTCATGGCCTTGGAATGACTCTTGAGTGATCTGGCCGAGTCTTGTGCCCACTTCCCCCGCAACGCGCTCGCGCTGCTCAATGGCGCATTGAATAATGACGGGAAAGACGCCGTTGGCGACCTTGGCCAGCAGATCGCAGGCCCTATGGTCGTCACTTACTAGCGCCATCCTGCTATATCATGATCCAGCTCAGGCGTAGAAGATTCGGTTGTAGGTTGCAGAATCCACTCCGGTCAGCCTCAAGCGACGGTTTTGGGTGTTGGCAGGCCGCGTCGTCCACATGTGGTCACGTGGATTAGACAAGGGCAATCGCCTCCGCCCTCACAACCTCAACCAAACACCCCCAGACTACACACACACACACACACACGAGAGTCATGCGCCTCTTTATCGACACCCGAAATCATGGATCTTCTAGATCTTTCTGTCGATGAGCTCTCACAGAAATGCCTGACCTCTTTTAACCGATGCCTCGCCTCTCGATCTCAGAGTTAGCGTGTCGGGAAGGGCCAACAACCCCGAAGAGGAGGCCGAAGTGCCGCCACTTGATGAAGGCCTCGAGTACAAACTAGCAGACTTCAATCTTTGGATCGACGGCATCGGGGCTTTGGCTTCCTTAAGAGCCTCCCCCAACGGGAGACTCATCAATAATTTAACAGGTGCATTTTGTAAAAGTTTAACTCTGGTAATGCTCTACCAATCCTTGCAAGACTACTTATGCGGACTTGCAGGACAAGCACCAGCCCCTCGATGAAGCCTTCCTCGACATCGGATCGGCTGTCGGGAGCCTCGCTTCCCTTGCACTGGCTGTCCGACGGACGGAAAAGAGGTCACGTCTCCACAAGGCGGATCGCCTCTTCAACGAGGAGGAGCATGCCGAGTTGAAGCAACATCTCGAGTGCATAGTTGTTCTACGAGCTGGGGAGAGAGGCTACAGTAGCCACAGGCTCAAGCAGAAGCTCGAGGCATTAACACCCGTCCAACAACGCCTAGTGGTGGCCAACTTGCGACGCAGGAATCGTTTTCTGCAAGCTCGACGGCATTCGACTGGTCTCAAAAGGCGCAAACCCGAACTGCTGTCCACCTCAAAGCATGCCATCAACGAGGCACATCAACCAGTAGTCTCGCCCGACTTAGACATTTCCAACCCTACTCGTCCTGTTGCCGAACATCTCCCCAAGCTTCCCAAGAACAGCGATGCTCCCACAATATCGGGGACATCAGCCTCTGTCCCCGAAAGCAAACTCAGATACATCGATCCAGCACTCAAGAAACCAGACGCCTCGACACCCAGAACCGAGGCTACACGCATCACCGCAGCCGCTCACTACCCCCGACCCCAGCTCCCCAATGACAACTAGCACATTTTCCAGTGCCCTTGCTGCTATCAAACTTTGCCAGTTCAAGACGTGAAGACCAACGCCAGGTGGAGGTGAGTCGTCTCGTCGCACATCGCCTGAGATGTTTCTGATATTGGTTGCCAGAAAGCAGTTGAGCGAGGATATCTGCCCATATACCTGCGTCGTTGAAGATTGCCCCACGCCAGATGTCTACTACAGCGCAAGAACAGGTCTGGAACAACACATTCGACAGGATCACCCACCTACGTGGCAATGCCCTCTATGCGAGGACCAACCACCGTTCACCGCCATGACCGATATGATGGGCCATTTCATGGTGTTGCACCAGGAGGAAGCTGATGGTGACGACATTTCCACACTGATTTCCCTTTCCGCTCAGAGAAGGACGGGCATTGATGCTTGCCCGCTTTGTGATGTAGCAGGAATCGCCGACACCCCGGAGCTGATCGACCACGTCTTGGGGCACGTTCACGACTTCTCTCTCCGTTCACTTCCCTGGCCAAGGCCAAGCCACGTCGACCTCAGAGTGGAGGTGGGGACCTCTGATTTTGGACACGGCAAGTGTTCCTCCGTGATCCAGTGGTTGACGGAAGGGGACGGCGGGAAGCATCTTAAATTATCCGAGTTCGATCACAATCGAGTCATGTTAGGGGAAAGCCAAATACCTCTTCTACAAGACGATGATCTCCCTGCCGAGATTTGCTTTGTGAATGAGCACGGAGATGAATCAGCAGCTGCCGAGACAGACATCTCCTTCCTGACCCAAAAGACACTTTCAAGCTCAAGCATGCGCAATGACGACAGGACAGCCCAAGGCCTCGATGATCTCGCGATCGAAGGAACGACAGAAGATGGGGAAGAAGTAATATCCAAGTTCCTCTATGTTATATATTTGACTTAAAACTCTGAAAACATTCCACTAATAACTACCTTATAAGAAACTGGTAGCTAAGAAACTACCTGGGAAAGTTAAGGCAATATAGCTTATCAATATATTTTAAAATATACCTATGTGGCTTAGTCTGATCTGTAGAGTATAGAATATACGATCGAGGTATATCTCTTTTACTATACTCGACAAGACGCCTTGGGAAGGAAAATGCTATGAATAAATTCACTTATCTCATCTTGCTGAATAGCTCCTCGATCCGCTCATATGAACCCGTTTTGTCGGAAGAAATGGCCGTCTAGGCTAATAGAGTGTTGTTTAGAAACGCAGACTTATAGTGATACATTACGGACCAAAGCGTATTATATGGTCCAGTTGGAAGATATATAATAGCCTTCTCTATAATGAACTTGCTGATCGTGTTCAGTTGGAAACTGGCTACGTCAGGGAATGTTGCCAGGTAAGAGGAACCTAGCACATCCTTGCGACAGAGTCAAAATCCAGGCAATTGCTCTCCCGTCCACGGGCAAGCAGGCCCGAACAGCAGCAGGTGCGTAGGTAGTGGCTCATTGTCATCTTCTCTAAGCTCCGTTCCCGTCCTTTGCTCTTTGATTCCTTTCTCTCCAGCCGCTCCAACGTCGAGATTTGTACGTGTTGACCCCCAAAGACCCTTTCATGCTTCCATCTTATACAGCCCCCTCTTTTGTAAAGTTGCTAACACTGTAAACAGTCTTCTTCTTCAACTTGCTTGCTTTCTCAGTCGGTAACCCTCGATCTCCGGTTGCCATTGATACATGACCTAACAGTATTTAGCATCAAATCAACCTTCTTTGCCCGTCGTCTCCCCCCTCGCAAGGTAAGTCATCATTCCATACTTAGTTGACCGACTATCTATATCGAGAAGATCCACCCATACTGATTGGTAGATGCCTGTCCGCCGTTCCCGTCGTCTTGCTTTGCTCCGGTGCGCCGCCGCCCGTCTCCGTCGCTTGGCGACCTGGCGGCAACTTGTCGCCGCCCGCCACGTTCTCCTCGCCCGAGGCCTCCATGCCCCCCACCGTGCTGCCCTGGCGGTGAACCAGCGTGCTCGTGTCGAGCACGATGCCGCCCGCCGCGCTGCCGCCGATGCCCTCTCGGGCGATATCACCATTGTGCCTGAGCCCAATGGGGCTGACTTCGGCGGGGACGACGACAGCGATATCGAGTCCCCTCCCGATACAGATTCGGGATTTGAAGAATAACGATCGGGAGCGGGTGGTAGGCCGGATACGGTAGATAGCCACGGGGAAACTCGTATTACGCACGCTCGTTATAACAACTCGTCAATATCGAAACTCGAGGCGAACTCCGAGATAGTAGTGACATGCCGCACCTTTCTTCAACTCTTGAACCAACCCATTTTACCCTCCATCATTCCAGCCGCTTCAGTTTGTTATCACAGGTGCCTTGCCGTCCCACTCACTGCTCTCCACCGCATCGACGAGCCACTTTCCAACGCTCGCCCTGGTGATAGATGGCATCCACGCGCAGCCCTTTCCATCTTCAGGCCAGACCTTGACTTCCTTGGCGTCGCCTTCAGCAAGCATACACGGCCGCGGGGAAACAAAGGGTAGGCCGCTGTCGCGTACAAGCTGGTCGAGTTTATTGTGGTCCTTAAGCCCGATGCCCATGCTGCCGTGGCTGAAAATGATCTTGCCGGGAAGATTCATGGAGCGCCAGGAGGATCCAGCACCTTGAGCCGAGTTTATGACCAGTTTGGGCTTAGAGGGGAGGTTGACCTGCGAAATGGCGGCGAGGAGGACGTGCATACTCGAGGTCAAAAAGTCGGGCGTGGTATCAGGGCGCAGAGGCGCAAATGGCGATTCTGACTTACGAACCTGCGCGAGGGCTGATATGATGGCCGTGGGAGGTTCAGGAGCTGTGAGGGCGGCGAGGACATCGGCTTGGGAGGTGGGAGTGCCCTTGACGAGGGTGAGGTTGGTGTGGGGGGGTAGGGATGCGGTAGATGGGTTGCGGACGAGGGCGGTGACTGTGTGGCCCCTAGAGAGGGCTTCTTGAATGGCCAGGGAGCCGTTGCGGCCAGTTCCACCGATGACGAAGATGTGCATTGTGAGAAGATGGAGATGTTGTGATTGTGTGTGGGTTGCTGGGTAGCTCTAGTCTCTAGACTGAGTTGGGAGTAATGGGAAGAGAGTTGAAAAGTAAAAGCAAGTGACTTTGCTTGAAAGAACTGTACTTGTTGATGGGGATGAGGAAATGCCAGAGAACATTCCATCCAAACTCTTTATAGTCGAGACGAACCCATCCCTTCTGCTCCATATCGGCCGATACTGTCGGCCCCGGCTCAATCGGCCGTGTCTGCTCGGGCTCGTGCTGGCACCAAGCCGAGATCTTACGAATCCAGCGCCCTGTTGACTAATTTGCCGAGAGGCTGATGCAAAAGACCGAGCTTATTGTGTCCGGGTACCCTTGGGACGTTATGGAGCCAGTCTAGCTAATAAAATTGAATAAAGGTAGAGAGACGTAGGTGCGCATCTTACCTAAGCGTGTGTCTTTCTTCTTCTTAAAAGATTATAAAATAAATTCTAAAGAAATTATAAGACTAAGATTAGTATTAGAGTTAATATTAATACTAATAGTTAGAGTTAGTAGAGCTAAGTATTAAGGTTGTAGTTATAGTAGAGTTATAATAGGATTAGCTATAGAATTATTAAGAGAAAGGTTAGGTACCTGTCCTGGAATCTCTCGTACATACTAGTCCTAAAGTAGTAGCTATAACGTCTAAGATTCTGCACCAGGGGCGCAATCTTTTTCATTGTCAGCGACGGCCGAGAGTGAGAATCCATCGGCCGAGTCTAATAACTCGGCCGGATACTCCCCTTAGCGACGATGCTTATTAGAGGAGGACGATGATGAAGAGGCTTTTTGTTTGATAAATTCACTAAGAGATAGCGAAGGTAGCTTAGATTAAAGACCGAAGCCGAGGGATTATCTATGCAAAGGCGCTAGTAGTATAGATCGGGATGCGTATATATAGTATAGACTATAGTTAAGGAGAAGTAATAGTACTAAACTATCTATCTCAACCTTTATCCTCTAAGTCCTATACTTTAACCCTAAATAATATATAGACCTCTCTCTTTATTATATCCCCTATAAAAGTCGCTATTATTAGAGCCGGCCTCTCTAGCTTAGCTCTTGCCCTCGCCCTCTACTAATAAGTAAGGCTTAAAGAACCTA
>JABFEX010000501.1:0-17080 GCA_013623515.1 Fusarium illudens | reverse complement strand
GCGCTGGATTAGTAGTTGGGTCGGTGACGACCAGCGAATCCCCGGTGTTGTATGTTTTTTGTCATCTTTTTGGCTCGCAGTCTAGGTAGGTATTTTCCGGGGGTATGTATCCATGGAGGTGGTTGAGGAGGTTGCTGGTGTTGTGAGATGGATGTTCCACCCACCGAAGCCGGGCGGGCAGCTTCAAGCCACTTTTTGTTTCGCTAATGCCTAAGGCAGAGAGGTCTGGAACACACCTCATCCCCTCTCCAGGCTCCTGTTCCTCACCAAGTCATCCCGGCAAACACTAGCTGTACATCGTCACCACTGATTTCGGGAGCAAGCGATTAAAGCCATTCAGGAGGCAACAGGGTTTAATCCGACTCGACCGAGTTCTGTGGCATTCGTCAGACTACGACTCACCCAGGTTTGCCCTGCCAGTCCCACCATCGACAGCGCAGGTTGGGGCGAGCAGATTCTGGTCCGCCAAGTCAAACATAGTACGAAATACTCACAACGTATTCTTCCTGGGCAAAGGGGGAAATGTCCTCCGATACCCTAGATACGACTGAGAACGGACGGAATCCCACAAGCCAACCGCGCGCCCCAAAGACGCCACTACGTCTTGGAGATGTCGTCGCTAATCTAGAAAACCTGGCAGTTGAGTTCACGGTTCTTAACGCAGAGACCCGAGTCCCTATTCCAAAGGAAAGCGTTTGCACAGCCAACCAAGAGGACTTTTACCCAAAGCTCAGGAATCCCAAAGATGTCAAGGTCGTTCACTTCGCCAGGATCAGGGGCCTGGAAACCCAGGACATCGATGGTATACCCAAAAACGAGCTGAAGACCCTTGAATTGAAACTCAAATTTTCAATCCACCAAAAGGGTACTTTGACAGTTGCATGACTCTGGAGTCAGTCAAAGCCTGGAGGGAGAACAACAATGATTTCCCTTTGTGTCTCATCACAGGTCTCAAGACGATTCGAGAGCCTCCGGGTCTAGCTCCGATAGCCAAATCAAAGCTAGAAGAAGAGGAAGGTGGCGGAAGCGACTCTGCCGATCTGACAAGAGCAGCTGGAAACCAGGGGCACTCTGCTACCGACCTAGGGCTGCAGTTTGTTGGCTCTTCTGATTCTCTTCTTGCGTATCGAGTTGTGGGGATGAGGTGGAAATGGAAGAACAAGACCAAGGACAGCCCACATTTGTCCCATAGTGCCAAGGTTGATGATGATAGCCATTTCCCACAGAGGCATGCTGGGCCTGTGGAGTGTCAACAGACTTCTGGCGAAGGATATGGCTTGACTGTCGCCAGGCCTCCGAAGTGGGTTATCTTCAGGAGAGCTTAGGCCTACACTGACTTACTCATGTAACTTATGATGGTATAGTCGGTCTTGGATCCTTGGTTGAACCATTGCAGCTTGGGTGGCGTCAAAGGCACAGGGTATGGACATATTGACAGGGCGGTTCGCAAGGGAGCGGTAAATTGTTCAAATGCCACGGTGAGAGTTGAGCTCAACCAAATTCTGGCTAGTCATCTGACCAGGTCCTATATTTGAGCACCTTGTCGATCACTTTGTATTTAGAGCCCCGCCGGAACTGAGTCTCAATAATTCCTTCCTCGAATTTTTTCTACTTTATTTTTAACTTATCTTAGCCAGGTAGATAGGTGGTACCTAGACATGGTGGTCTTGACATCAAGAGCTTCACTTGATGGTCACGTGGATTTCTGCGAGTATGACTAAGCCAAGCTTGCCCAAATGTGACCAGTAACCGACCACTTCCCAACTCCTCCTCCATCAGTTGAATACCCCTGTTTGCCGTATTTCTATATCGGCCGCTGTAGCTATTCCGATGGCCAGTGAGTAACTACATGGTATTTGGGATCATGGTTTCTAACCGACGCCTTTCGTGGTCCAGCCCGCGAGATCGAACAGCTCCTCGAAGCCCTCGAGACCGAGGCGGTGACAGAGCAGAGCACCAGCAAGTTCCTTCCCAACTCTACACCGGTTGCCTTTCTTGGCTATTAGAGTTCCCCGCTACTAACCACTGTTGGCCAATAGAGTCTCATGCACTGCTTGAAAAGGTCCTGGCTCACACTCGGACCTCTCGCGACATTGCCCTCGCTCCTCTCTACGCAAAGAACGGGTTGCGCATCCTTGGCCTCTATGCCTTTGAGAACCGTGACCCCCCTCAGAAGGTCCTTGCTCTGCGATGCCTCAACAACATTCTCGTTCGTTCCGTACCAACAAGACAGATCTTCATCAATGAAGGGTACCCGAACAAGGTCTTGTCTTCAATGAAGGTATTGCTTCTCTCCTAACTTCAGGACCAACTCTGACATGTGGTAGAATGGCAACCCCAATGAGGAGCTTGCGACTGCCAACTTGTTTCTCTTTTGCGCATCTCAACCCACCTTTGACCTCACGGCGAGCTTTGAAGATGAGGGTCTTGCTGAGATCATCAACAAGGTACGGCTCGAGATCACGGGCAACGCAGCCAAGTACTCATAGACCCAAGAACATATCGCGCCACGCACAATCCTCAGAACCTCTGCCCTCTGACCCAGCAAATCCTGCTCTGGCAAGTTTGAGGCTGCTATCTACCTTGGCCGTGCGGTCCGAAGCACAGGCGCATCGATTCCTTCCATCACTCGAGCCGATCTTGGACCTTTTGAGCAACGTCCCCGCCACCGTCTCACACGCTGACCTCCCAGCCTCGGTCCTAATTTCTTGCCTGGTCTCCATACCGATAGACCAAAGCGAGGAATTCCCCGTCTCTGCAGTCGACAAGTTGGTGAATCTCCTCGAGGAAGCAATCCCAAAAGCCGACGGCTCCTCAAAGGCTGCGGACAAAGAACTGTTGCCTCTTTTGGTTGTTCTGCATCGTCTGGCACAGTCCAAGCCATCCGATGCTCGGACACGGCTGTCTGAACATATTCTGCCATCTGACGAAGACCGAACTGCACCTCTAGGCAAGGGCGAGTCCCTGCCGCATAGGCTGCTCAAGCTTACTTCCACGACCGTGGAACCTGAGCTGCGGGAGATGATTGTCAACCTGTTCTTTGAGATTTCTGACAAGGATCCAAACAAGTTCGTGCATCATATCGGCTTCGGACACGCTGCGGGCCTTCTTTCCTCTAAGGGCATCCAGTTTTCCCCCGAAGACCTCGCTCAGGGCCAGGCGAGCAGCTCTGGTCCGGATGTCAATCCCATCACGGGTCAACAGCGCAGCACGGAGGCTGTAGATGACTTACCCGAGATGACTCAGGAAGAGAAGGAGAGAGAAGCTGAAAGGCTCTTTGTTTTGTTTGAGAGGTTGGTCTACTTTCTTTATCTATCTCTGCGGATCATCTTACTGACTTGCTTTATAGGCTGCGGGCCAATGGTATGATTTCCGTTGAGAACCCTGTTACCCAATATCGGGACTCGGGTCGTTTCGAAGAACTTCCCGACGATGCGTCTGATTAATTCTGCTTGAAGCGGATGTCATTTCATTACGAGAGATGGATCATGTGACGAATGGAATTGAATAGAGAACGTGTATTTAAACAGTCCTTCCTGTTAGAGGACGGACAAATTGAGAAGGAGAGTCGAAACTGTCAATCGAGATCCAAAGTACATCCTATTGCTGCCTCCCTGTTCCTCACCCTTGTTGTTCCAGTTATGCGTTGGCTGCGATTGCCCGATCAAGCGTCCTCCTCGAGGCCAACCATCTTGCAAGACTCAGCCCACAACTTGGCCGCCTTTTCCTCGTCATAAGCCCAAGGAGCATAGCCATTGTCCGACGACATGGTGTCAGAGTCGGGGTGCGCAGGACCCGCTTCATGACAGTCATAGAGATACTTTCCTCCCTTTCCTTCCCAACCCTTGCTTAGGGCTGCATAGATCGAAGTCGCAGCACCCTGAGCGGGGCTCTTGATGAGCTTTCGAAGATCCGTTCTCTTTTCCATGATGCCGAGAATCTCGGGGTCGGTGATGTATCGATGGAGGTTCGTTGCAACTCCGCCTGGATGTAAGGAGAGGGCGTGCAGGCCACGGTCGCCGTAGCGCTTCTCGATCTCGTTGACCATGTAGATATTGGCCGTCTTTGACTGACCATAGGCGATCCATGGGTGGTAAGAGTTGGGCTCGTCAAAATTGAGATCGTGGAACCGGACCTCGCCGGCGCGGTGACCCATGGACGAGACGGAGACGACGCGCGAGTTGAACGAAGCCGTAGAGGCGGATAGCAGTGCCGGCTTGAGTAGCTGGAAGAGGAGGAAGTGACCGAGATGGTTGACAGCAAGCTGGGTTTCGAAGCCGTCGACGGTCCTGCCCTCGGGGGTATACATGACACCAGCGTTGAGGACGAGTATGTTGAGCTCCTCGCTCTTGGTGAGGAGAGCTTCAGCGCCCTTTCGGACAGAGTCAAGGGAGTCAAGGGAGACCTCAATCGGGTGAAGGGGCGCTTTGTTTTCCGGGTCCGAAGCCTTAATATCCTCGATGGCCTGCTGACCTTTGGCCAGGTCTCTGACCCCGAGGAACACCGAGGCCCCAGTTGCGTGAAAGGCACGAGCTGTCTCAAGGCCCACGCCCTGGTTTGCGCCGGTGATGAACACTGATTTACTGGTGAGCTTTCCCACGAGGTCTTCGTCTTGGATGATCTGGAGTGCGGTGGGTCGGGCGTCGCCGGGGCCATGGGGGTTGCTGTGAGCTGCGATGTACTTGGACATTTTGAAAGGTTGGTTGAGTGTTTTGTTTGATGATGTTGGCTTGTTGATGAGTTTGTGAGTGTATTGAAGAATAGAAGATATAAAGAGAGGGCAGTCTGTGGTATTTATGTGCCAGTACCTGGACGACATGTTCGGATTTTAGGTCGTCGAGCCGGTCTTTAGCAGACAAGAGATCTAGCCCCATTGGACGTCGATACGACGCTCTATAACTCTGCGAGGAGCAGTATGAATGCGAAGTAATCCCACATTTCGACTTCGACCGCAGAAATTCAGGGCTTCATATTGAGGAACATTGTATCTTGGAAGCTTTGATGCTGACTTTAGCCTACGTCTCGTCTCTGGAGAGGTGGTCGCCTTGTCTTTAAGAGTGGCTATTTAGGAATCTGGGCAACACAAAGCCATGTAAAATAATGGTTTCCTGAACTGATAGAACTCGGGTGGCTCACAGAGCGATGCTCCCAAGCAGACCGTATCTTCACTTCCAAATACGTCTGGAAACATATTGGGCCTGGCTCGTAGGGCTGGCAACCGAGAGGAGATCCGGCATGGCCCGCGGAGGATGTGGAGATCCGGCAGCGGAGTTTGTGGATACATCACGGCGGAGGTTCGTTGCAGGGGGTATTAGGCTGCGGAGTTGGTGCGGACTTTCTTGCGGAGTTTGAGGGTATGGGATGTCATTATTTGGATACTACTTCAGTCATGCTGCCAAGACCAGAACAGACTGGCCAATGTCACCGAGATCGAAGTGTTGAAATGCGAAAGTGTCTTTGATTAGAATCGTATGCCATGTTATGAGTGTGGTTCACACTCTTTACTTACCAGACTGACGGTAGGAAACCCTTGGTCCTTCTTGGACTTGGAAAAGGCAGAGCTGTGTTCTACAACCTGGGGGTTCTATATCCATCCCTTAGGGGTCATGAGGATATACTATTCAAGCTGTAAGCCAATGCCCTGCGTTGTTGCTTGTAAAGTGTACTTTGTCCTCATAGTTACGTCCTCTATACATTGTCAGCAGACTGAGGATGGTCAAAACTGAGTTGTTGGTTTGATCCAACTCACAACCCCCCTTAGTGCTTTCAATCTCCGTGAACCCTTCTCGCCATTATTATATAGGCAGTATCCTGGTGGACTCTCCTCATCCAAGACTGTAGTTTTACGCAGACCTCACGACTTGCGTCTTCCTTCGCTCGATCCCGACTCTCGTCGTTCTGAGTCGTTGCAGCGGCAACTCCAAGCACATACGACCATACCTACTGGAAAACTCGGGATCCCGTCCGCTCTCCCATAGATAAGCCAGTAAGGGGCGGATTAGTAGTTGGGTCGGTGACGACCAGCGAATCCCCGCTGTTGTATGTTTTTTGCAGTCTAGTTCACTTTTTGCCCATTCGGGCCTTTCCCTTCGTGTTTATAGAATCAGGGGGATATGGAAGCTTGGGGCTTTATAGTTTAATAAGAGCCAACTGCGGAAAAGAGGAGAAGTGCCTCTTAAACAGTTCATTAATAAACAAGTGGGTGCCAAGTTTAGCAATAGCTGTAAGAAGAGAGCCGTACCCTGTAACAAACATAACCCTTGGCTGAGTATAAATATTTAACCCTTTACTGCACGGGTGGCTTGAAAACTCTCGCTGCTTAATAGTTTTCAGTTCGTGTATTCTATTTACTTTGATAGTAGGATATACATTTTCTTTAAACTGGTTGTTATGGTGGCCGTCTGAGTTGAAGTCACAAGATCCGCTCTCCAAATTCGCTTGATCCCTCTGCCTCGAGGACAACCAACCAACCTTCTCCAACTATCGCACATTAACCAATACGTGACCATCTCAGTCCCAACAGTCTTAGTCTTCATTGTGCAAGGTAACTGCTGCTGAGTTGTGTCAGCAAAATTCAGCTGTGAACTTGGTCTGGGATCGCCCTTCTCTTGGGTTGACGGAGGTTTAAAGATCGGGTTTGAGTAGGTAGTTCAATAAACATCAGGTCGAGAACTCTCCCGTTGAATCCCAGACCACGTTCAATAGGGCGATGAGCGGCTTGTCGTACAAGCGGCAGCGATCTATAAACGCCCCGTGAAGTAACCCTAGAGTCTTTCCTTCTCGCCCCAGTCACTCTAAGGGCTTGCGGCAGAGTATCACTTATCTAGCTCACCGGCTTTAATAGCTGAGTGAATTAGCGTTCTTATTGTTATAGAGGCAATTTTTACCAAGACGATAAAGACAATGATAAATGTGTCGATAGTAGAAGCCCAAGGACGAAGGCAGGATATTCATCTTTCCTTGGGGAGAAGGAAGCCAAGATGTCACAATCTTTGTATACGAATCGAATCGAAAGAGGACGAAGGAACCCTGGAGGTAGCTCTCCTCATCTCGTTTATTATACTGCTTTCATACCTCTTCTCCGACCACCCGTAATTCTCTATCACCTTCTAAGCCATAACCGTACCACACTCAGGCAATCAGGGTCAGGTTTAGCACCGCGGCGGCACCCATTCCTCCCTCCCTCAGAACGTCCTTGACGCGCTTCCTGATCGACGACCTAGGTTGAACCTTCATGCGATCCATCGACTCTTCCATCGCCTTCTGTAGTGTTTCCACCTCGGCCTTCGCCTCCACCAGCATCTGTATTAGCTCCTTGTCCTGCGACTGCGACTGCGACTGCGCCTTGAGTTGGTGCTGTAGCATTGCTTCCAGCCTTGCCACCTTGGTACGGTGGGCCTCGATGTCTTGTTCTAACCTCTGGGCTAGGCCTGTGCCTGCCGAGGTGCCTGAGACGGACTGGTCTTAGTCCATGATTCTTTTTGGACAGCCAGCACCACGGGCTTTTTGTCCGCGAGCTGATAGACAAGACTAAATGCAGATTCAGTGGTCCCGTGGAATTGAGCAGTATAGGCGCCCCTATCTACCATGGGGCTCCAGTAAGTCTCAATCAATTCCTGCTCGTGCCGGAGAGCCCGACCACGGTCCTCATCCCCAAACCTGTCCCACATACTTGTGGTGAGAATGACGTTCTGAAATGCATCCTCTCCTACAAGAGACTGCAGCATATTCATGAAGGTCAATGACGAACCCGTCATCCTGTTGTTCATAATCTTATGCAAATATATGATTCCTCGTAGGGGCACACCTAATGCGTGCTGGGCGGCCAGAAACTCGGCCATCTCGGTTAGAGCCTCGCCTTGGGATCTCATGATGTCGTCGAAGCCCGGAGTGTCTACCACGGTGACGCTCCGCTTCTTTTCATCATCGAGGAAGATTTGAACTTCTCGCCATCCCGCCTGTATAGAAGTGGTCAGTTCCTCAGGTCCACGGCCTCGAGCCCGGTCGACATGAAGACTGTGACCTGCTTTCACACGGTAACTGTTGAGTTTGTTCAAGAAGTAGCTCTTTCCAGATCCTGTTTCTCCCATGATCAAAATCATGCCCTCGTTTGAGAGATCGTGCTCCTTGTTGTTGACCTGTGTACCTTCTGGATTTGGTGACGCGTCATAGTTGAACGGTTCGGCAGATAGATCCTTATCCAACTGTATCTGATCAAGTACTGCAGTATCGTCAAGATCAACTTCTGCGCGCCATGCCCCCACAGACACGCCTTCGCTTAGGCCTGCTCCAGGTTCGGCTCGCTGCTCTTTGGCGAATTCTTCAACGTTTTCTGTCGTTAGAAGAGACTCGCCAAGCTGGCGGTCCAAAGCCGCCAAGAAGGATTGCTCTTCCTCTTGAGTAAAGTCCCGGGCGATCGACTCCCGGCGTCCTCGATTTTCTACAAGTCTGTGGCTGTCGGAAGGCTGATAAGAGGCTAATTCGCCCCCTTCCTGCTCATCAATGTCTGGAAGAGCGTACAACGCTAGCCTCTCGAGATGGTATCTCACATGTTTCTGCATGGTAGGAACGTCAGAAAAGGCTGTGGGACAGAAAGGACAGTCGCGATGTGGCTTCGAGGATGAACCGACGACAGCAGAGACCATTTCTGGAAACTCATCCTCTCGCTTGTGCTCGTTCTGTTTGTCTTGCAGGTGCTGCATGTACTCGGGCTGGGTCTCAAACTCTTCATGGTGGGCATGGCAGTGCCATACACGACGGTGTTGATTCTCGTGGTCGATCCAATCCTGTCGTTGTCTGTAGATCCGGTTGGGATCCGTGCAGTTTTGATACGTGCAGTGATAAGGCTGAAGATCATGAATCTGATGGAGTCTATTTCCCGGTTACCTTGAAGGTTCTTCTCTTCAGCTGCTTCAAGTGGAGGAAACTTACCGCCACTCATCAGGACGCAGGTACTTTTCAGGGCATAGAACGCAACAGTAAGGGCAAGAGAAGTACTTGCTGCCAGCCAGATCCTTTGGAGGCGCAGGCCATGTCAAATCTTCGCCCTTAGGACTGATTGTTGTCGATACGCGGCTTTGTCTCGATATCACCGATACGGTGTCGCCAAGACCAGGGGCTTCCGAATGAAGTCTTGTTGCTGAAGTAGCCATCGAGACCGAAGGAACCTGTTTCCCAAAGATACCCTCTGAGACAGGAGATTTCACCACTGCGAGGGTCACTGGCAGCCGATCATTCTCCGTCATATCACGACCTAGAAGCTCAGCATGTCTTCTCCAGTACACAAACTGTTGTTTTCTCCGAGCATTGGCGATGCCCGTTCGTTGAATCAGCCATTGCTCTGCGGAAGCATACTCCTGGAGGAGTTGATCCTGGCTCATCCCAAGCTCGCCTAGTTGCCCAGTGGTAAAGTTCGCCAGCAGTTGCTGTTTCTGTACATAGGAAACACGGGAGACTTCAATCTCTTTTTGGCTTTCGATGTAGTCGGCTCGCTGTCCTTCGGGGATATGCTTGTACAGGTCCTTGCCCGGACGCTGGGGTCTGCTGCGCGGACTCCGGATTCTGGATGCCAGTTCGTAGAGCGAATCAAGCCTTTGACTGACACTTTCGAGTCTGAAGTCCACCTCTTTGAAAGAACCGAAACTACTTAGGGAGGAGAGCGAGGACTGGTCGTCGGAAAGAGCGGCATCGCTTGAAGCATCTTGGCGCAGATGGCTGCTGTCAGGATCATTCTCCAGTGGCTGTCGGTTACCCAGAATGATTGAAGCAACTATTAGGGTCAGCTTATTGAATGCCATCTATATACGCGACTCACGGTTCTCGAGGTGCTCCCTCAGCTCTGCCAAAAGATCGGCCAAAGAGGCCTTGACGACGGATGCGTCCCGGACACGATAGTCGAGCGATGCATGTCCCACCTGATTCAACCCCAGACTTCGAGCCCATAAGATGAATCTCTGATGTTCAGTAGAGATTCGGTCTTTGGAGGGTAAGCCGTTGTCCTCGGTCGCATCCCACTTCGCGTCGGACAAGGCGTTGAAGGCGTCGAAGATGCAGCGCCCGAGAGACTTGAGCTCAAGCTGAGACTCGGCCATGCCTGCGAAAAATACAGCCCGCTGAAATGTCTAGAGTCGTGATCTCTATAGAGATGTTCAAAAGCTGTATCGCTGTAACGTGGAGGAAGGGCATTGTGTGGAGCGAAGAAACATGGATGGGCGAAGACGATACCAAGCCCTTCAGCCTCATTCCTACCCCGCAGGGAAAACTTGCATATGAGCTGCAAGCTATGGGCCGTGGTTGGCTGGAGCCTCGTCAGGCATCAATAAATCGTCAGCTCATTTGCATTCTGGCTCAGCTGAGAGATCAAAGTTGAACTATTTCACAGCGACACCACCCACTCACGAACCCGCAAGCGAACATGTCTGGCTTTGAGGTGGCAGGCGTTGTACTCGGAGCCCTGCCCATCGTAATTAGCGCACTGTCGGCGTATAGGGCAGACAGAGGGAAGATAACAGTTTGGAGGAAGTTCCGCGGTCTTCTCGACGACTTGCTCCACCAGCTCGAGACGCAAAAGACCAACTTCTACCTCGATATTCTTGAGCTTCTCCGTGAGGCCAGGGTTCCCGAGATCCTCGAGGATCTGGACCCGACCGAGGACAAGTGCGTCGAGATTCTCCGGGATGCCAAGACCGGAACCCGAGTTGAAGACTACTTGGGGCATCTCTACGAGCCGTTTCTGGATATCCTGGGGTGCTATGAGAGCTGCCTGAAAGAGATTGCATCCAGACTCAATAACCTTGCTCGGCCAGAGAATGTGAGTTTCAACAACCTGAAACAGACATGAAGCTGACCATTGCTTCTTCAGGTATCCAAAGATGACCTTGTGGCCCTTGTTCGCGTTGCCAAATCAGCATCCGGATTTCAAGCCTTCAAGACAAAGATGAGGTTCTCAATCGACAAGGAAGGCCTGGATGTTCTCGTCAAGGGCCTCAGCAGGGAGAGATACTCACTCGGAAAGCTCATCAAGCGTGTCAAGTCAAAGAGGGAGTGGGAAGCGAGGGAGCCGACAGATAGTTCGGCTACCTTGGCCCTGGCCTTTAACAGAGTGAGAAGCAGTGCGACTCTGCTGTATGAAGCGGCTTGCAAGTGCTGGGCCTGCGATCAGCACGGGCTGCATACTGTTTTGCTTCGGCTTGACCACAGGGTTCGGACGGACACTATCCGGACCGCGAGAGATACACTCATTGCCTTTGGACTCTGCCTTCCGATCGAAGAGGGTGTTTTGCATGAGATCGAGGTTGCTGCTCGTTATGTCGACCTTCCGCAAGTCCAGGTCACGACTAAACCCCGAGTGACACTCGGAGGTAGCCTCTCGGTTCCCACCATAACCGTCACGACATTGCAAGAATCGAGTCCCAGTTTCATGAGAGTTGAGAGAATCTGCCACGACGCCCAGAGAGCTAGAAAACTGGGCCAAATTCTCACTTTGAAGCTCACATCAGACGCCCTCGAGCCTTCGGGGGAATGCAAGCCTCACCAACCGTACGACAAGTCGACGACCCTGGAGGATTTCCTGAAAAGTACAGCACAAGATGAGGATGCGCGGATGGGGCCGATAATGCAGACCATGCTGGCTTTGGATGTCGTGTCGTCGGTCTTGCAGCTACGGCCAACGGCGTGGTGCAGCACGCCCTGGACAAGCAAGACAATCAAGTTTCCTATCAAGACGTACAATGGGTCACTCACTACGGTCTGTACGCCATACGTGGAACAGACTGTCGATGCCGCCGTGCTTCAATGTCTCGACTGCACGCCTGGCCTGAGTACACAGGCCATCAAGTCAACCATGCTCGAGCTGGCCATTCTGCTGCTGGAGATTCTTCACCACAGATCCCTTGAGTCTTGGGCGGAAAAGCATGGCCAAGGAGATATGTGCTCATACGAGAAGCGTATGCTCGGGGCTAATCGCTGGCTGGAAATGAGCGCTGCAAGACTGCTTCCGGATCATCTCAAGGCTGTCGAGGGATGTCTCGAGTATTGCGTCAAGAGCAACCTGGCGTGGGACAAGAACTTTCAGAGTGTCTACTGCGAGAATGTAATCAAGCCGCTGCAGCAGCTCACCTCAGTATGCTAGGTAGGGTGTTGGTATATGAAGTACCTATTTCAAGAGAACGCTAGAGTCGGCCTTGATTTAGACCCATACAAGACAGACAACTGCATGACTTGTAGACCCGACGTTTTGCGGAATTAGGCTTGCTTTAATGTCAATGTTGCGTCGAAAACTATGTTGATAGTTCTGACACGCCCTTGTATCCTGAATCTCAAACTTTATCTAATCTGGAAACACTGGCGTATAAGAGAATTCATGTTTCAGCTCTTGATCAATAATAATCATTCGGAATTCAGACGAGAGAACGTGTTTTATCTATAGGCTATTGTTACGCCAGTAGCTCTTGGCTAACCCCTGACTCGCGAGTGCTTCGGCCGTTACTACGTTATTTTGAACCCATGTCTGACGTGACCATCTATATCCCATAATCCCCATGTTTCAATCTTATCCAAACAGACAGCTACCACTCGGCCCAAAGCCCGCCATGCAGTGAACCATGGAAAGGTGGCCATCCCAGCTGCCCTCGCTGGCTGCCCTCCCGGCTACCTGGTCAAGTAACGTCTTATGTGACGCTTTGAGCCAGACTGCTTGCTCCATCCATTTCGTCAGCGGGGAATCTGGCTGATACTCTTCCATCAGTCTCTGTAGCTCGGCTTGCTGCACGTGCAAGGAATCCGTTATCGCCCACTGTTTGTATGTTAGCGACAGGCTTTGGCAGAGTTGATGATATCGAAACTTACCACTCCTGCCAAGCATGGGGGGATGTAGGTAGCACCGAGTGGCCGGTGCTGGGAAGCGTGTTGCGCCAACAAGATGAACTCATTAGTCAACGAAATTGCTTCTTGAAACAACGAATCATCCCCTGGGTAAAGCGTCCGTAGCAGGCTGTTTAACGGAATTGCCAAAGTGAGTAGCAACGCATAGACAACTCGAAACTTGTGAGACAGCTTGGCGCGGCTCCCCCGTGTAGACTCGTTCCTGTCCAGGCTGGCTAGGTATTGGCGGATGCCGGGGAGATCCTGTTGCATCTCTTGGTAGGCCGCCTTGATCTCGTCGATATAGAGCATGGGACTGTGGAAGAAGACGGGCATTCGGATCAGCTTTTGTGCTTCCAGGCTTGGGATGCGTAATCCTTGGGTCTTTTCGAAGGAGGCTTGCGGTATGCAGTAGTCGACGAGAAGAAACCATGATTCCATTGTGATTGCTGGGTTGACCATTGCCTCGAGGATCTATCAGATGATAGGTCAGTGTTGAACTTGAGTTTGGGGGCCAAGACGACTTACCAAAGGTACAAACAGGGTCTCCAGCAACTGCAACTCGAACGTATCTTTCCAGTTTTGCACGATGGCAGAACTTGCCAGATGAGCCAGGATTTCTCCATGACTTTTGACGTAGTCGTCGGACCGCCCTATCCAGCCCTGCAAAAAGTCAGATTAGTCCTTGGTGAATGTGGCTGTAATTACCTGACAGATCATGATGATGTAAATGGCCGATAGTGTCTCGGGTGCCAGTCTCTTGTCCGGACAGTTGAGACATATCCGCAGTGCTTTCAAAGCATCGATGTAGTTGGCTAGAGCGTCCTGTGGTAGATGTCGGGTGTAATGGTATGGAAATGCGCTGACCAGAGCCTTTACTGACGCGTCCAGGGCCTCGCTTCGACCAAGTCGTCTGGGGATGTGCTCGAGAAAGTCGCCGTAACTGCTGAGGCTGTATCTTATGTCCGACACCTCGAGAGCCGCGATGAATCTCCCCGCGATGCTGGTGACGATGTTCTCAGGAACTGGTGGGATCGACACCTTGACGGGTTTCCTCGGCTTCTTGGGAATCTCTTCAACGGCGGCTGGTTGGAAAGCCACTGGCTGAAACGACACTGGCTTGAACTTCCACTTTTGCTCGCCGGCGCCGATACAGGTAATCTTGAGCCTGGCACATCTGGCGCATACCGGCTTGACCTGATCACACTGGAGTCTCGGGGTGAGTGTGGGGATCTAAACAGGCGGAAATCACGGGTACCTTTTTCTTCTGGCGGACACAGGCTTTGCAACCTTTGCTGGATGGTACGCCTGCCATGATGTTGCTGTTAAACGTAGAAGTCGACCAAGTCAGGGACCGCAAGGTAGGAGGATGTAAGCAACGAGATCTGATCTTTGGGAGGGACAAGTAGAGGTTTTGTATCTCGGAGCTGAGGGCAGATGCAAGATGAGTGCGAAGCTGGTGTAATACAGCGACCGATCAAGCTTGTCAAGGAATGATTGGCCAACGCGAGATCGAGAACATCAAAAACTCCACAATTAAGGAGGGAGCGCCGAATCCCGCTGTGTTGGGAATAGCGTCTTCGGCCCTAGAGGCAGATCAGACGGTCATGATTGGACGGTGCTGATGCCCTTCAAGGTTGAGGATACAACCGAGCAGGGGTTCGAGGACTATTGCCCCGAGCTCTTGGTAAATTTGCCCAAGTCTGTGGAGTTCTTGGAGGGCTTGGATTGGCTTGGGAGGAGTTACGTGTCTGATCCTACTTGACGTAGGTATTAACCCAAGTGGCTGTGTTGCTACTGAGCCGGTTATTTGGGCAAATTCTGTCGCACCATATTTCCAGAATCAAACACGAAATGTCAAAGGCGGTGGAGAGGGAAGCAAGAATCGAACATTGCTTACTGCAGGTCTCGGCAAGAGCATCAGCCCCGGTCAGCCTTACGAGGGATGGATCTGACGTGCCGCAGCAGGGGTCTAGCATGATGATTACTTTCCCTGTCCTCGATCGTTGGGAGGATCCCCGTTGGAGTAAGTATGATCAATTTTCGAAGATGCAGTGATATTGATCCCACTGAGAAATAAGAAGTATTGTGTTTTTTGATATAGTTGAAGCCCGGCCCTTGATGGGATAACTGCGCCGATAGATAGAGAAATAAGAAGCACAAAGTTGCTGATTTCCAAGGGGAATATCTAAGGGTGAATGTATTCTGGGCGGTAATGGGTAGATTCTTGGAACTTTTAATTACATAAGTTACATATATCCTCTCATGTGCAGACCAACAGATTAACATTCCCCTATGTTTCTCCTACTGCCTCCCCTAGACTCTGTTTCCCAGATCATCGGCTCTATTACAACAGCGCAAGCCAGAACCATACCTATCGTGAGCTCAAATAACATTGCCCTTGACCTGCTTAATCTCCTTCACGTTAATGTCTTTCCAGACAACCGTCGCCACAATGCCAATTACCCAAACAGCCGTGCTGGCAATCAAGATCATCTTTTGGGCATCACCATAAGCATGCTGAATAGCCTCGCGAGCAGGAGTGCCTAGTGGATACGCCAGCTGCGTCTCGACGGTGGCATATATGTCGAGCAGCTGAGGAAGGTCCTCGACAGGCAGGTATTCGGCGAGCTTGACGGGAAACACTCCCTGCCAGATAGCAGCGGCGATAGAGAGACCGATGGCACCGCCGACTTCGGAGAACATGGCCTGGATGGCGATGACGACGGCAATGTGCTGATGTGAGGCGGTGGCCATGGCGGCGACACCGTCACCGATGATGATGGCTCCGGCGGCAAAGGAGACAAAGATCTGGCACATGACGATGTAACCGATGTTGATGCCCGGCTGGCGGAAGTGGATCATGAGGCCCAGACCAAAGATACTCATGGGAACACCAAAGTAGAGGCAGATGGGTTTGAAGCGGCCAGTGTAACGGATCAAAACTCCTGTCAGGATAGATACCAAGCAGGAGCCGATGGTGTAAGTCTGAGAGACGTAGCTGGCGTGTGTGACGCTCAGGTTGTATACAACCAGCAGGAAGGAGTTGAAGTAGACGTTCCAGCAATAATAGCTGAGAAAGAGCGTGAAACCAAGAACACAGGCTCCGAGGAGTGTGCGGTCCCGGAGGAGGGAAAAGGGGATGAAGGTGACAGGGGCAAAGAATCTCTCCCAAATGATAAAGGCGATGATGAAGACGAAGCCAAAGACAAGTAGACAGATGATGAGAGGAGAGCGCCATCCCTGTGCTTGCATGGAGTAGATGTTGAATGGCAGTAGGAACAGAGCTAGACCGCCGGATAGCAACAGAAGGCCAATGGCATCAAACTCGCGGCAGTAGTAGACGATAGACTCCAGTACTGTTCTCCCACTCTCACGCTTGGGCAATAGGCCCTGCTTCTTGGCCTTTTGGTGGTTATAGACGAAAATGCCAAAAAGAGGAATGGTGGCGGCGGGTAAGAGGATAGCAAAGGTTCCAAAGCACCAGCGCCAGCCGGGCCCCTTGAGGTATCCCTCGGACATGGGGCCAGCCAGCCAGACGGTGATGAAGTTTGGCGTGGCGGCAAAGGCAACCATGAGTCCTCGATTACGAAGAGAGGAGGAGTCGGCGATGAAGACGCTGATACTGTATAGCAGAGCGTTGTTCCCCACGGTGTAAAAGACTTGAGCGGCGGCGTAGGCCTCGACGTTGTTGCAAGCGGCCATCATGATGAGGCCGATGACGGCGAAGAATACGGAGAGGATGTATCCGTGAGGCCGGCCGAAGACGTCGAGGACTTTTGCGATTGTGAGCTTGAAGACGGCGCCGATGATGCTGCTGAAGATCATGACGGTCGGGGTGAGAGAGTGTTGTGCGAAGGCCGACGTGACCCAGAGGGTGAGCGAGGCGCCGACGCCCTGGAGGAGCATGTCGATAAAATAGATGAACCAGATGACGACGTAGGCGACGATGATGGCCCGGGTCGTCTAGACCGAGGTGAGGGCCTCGATCTTTTGGACGCCGGCCTGGGCTTCTGGGTTGACGGGGTCTTCATTTTCGGTGCCGGAGGGTGAGTCCAAGGTAATATGTTATATTCTTCGGCGCAGCCGATCTAACTTTCCCTATTTAGCCAAATATAGTTATTTCCTAATTAAGCCCCGTCCTACCCGTCATAGGCTCATATTAGATGCGGTATAAAATCCGGTCTAGCTAGGGTGGGAAACCGCATATAGCTTAGAT
>JABFEX010000500.1:0-21356 GCA_013623515.1 Fusarium illudens | reverse complement strand
ATATATAATAGTATTAAAACCTAATACTATAAAATACTATAACCTAATTATTTTAACCTTTTATAATAATAGCTATAGAAATATTAAATAAAAAGGTATATCTTATATATAAAATAATACCTTTCTTTATCCTTAGAGGGGATAAATACCCTATATTCCTCCTCTAGCTTATTATTAATACCTTTATCTTTATCCTATCTTATCTATCAGAATGGCCACAATAAGTAGAACGTAGATCTGCCGAAACACTCGTGCTGCGGAGTTTATACTGCGGAGTTGGCGCGTCGTGGTCCACCAGATACAACCTGGAGATTGACGATCTTGTGAGTCCAGACCGATCAGACCGGCTTGACGATAGGAGGGGCGAGAGCGAGAGCGAGAGCGAAGCATGACCTTTAGTTACATACAATCAAGCCACCCACCTCAGTGGCCGGACCTACGGTCGTTTCGGGCCCCGTGTTGGATGCTGGCTTATAAAGTCGGCGTGCGGATCTCACGGACTCCGTAGCTATCATGCTACATCCTTGCAGAAAAGCAGGGCCGTAAACCGTAGTTCGATGCCAGCAGCAATGACTTTGTGTCCTGTTTAATAATTAGTGTTTCTATCTGGTCGAGCATTCAGACAGGGATATAGACAGACTATCGCTCTAGCACGTTGCATTCCCTCACGGCCTCCCACTTTCCCTTCCTGGTTTGAAAAGTCACTATCTACCTGGAAATGAAGTCTCGTCTTCACCATATCTTGTCAAATGTTGGTGTCGGATGAGGGAGAGTCAAAGACCTGGAACAGGCCGTGAGCAGTTTGGTTCTTTTCGGCTCTGATGCCCGTAAGGCTATCTGTGCCGAAGGACGTAGCCACAGTTGTCCCTAATAGACATGTACCATACTGTAAGGGTACTATTCCAGCTGACATCCGTCCCGCTGACCATCATTTCAACTTGAACACTCTCCAAGGCATCATACATGTGGAAATTTAGCAACCGAGCGCGCAAGACGACATGGCTGTCTTCAGGAAGCTGTGACTCACGTGAGACTGAGGAAGTGGCAGAAGGCGAGAGATGGATATTAAATACAACAACCTCCAGACTATTTCTTCCGCCTACTCTATAGCGAGAAGGTTATTGTCAGAGGATCAAACAGGTGACAGAATGTAACATATCTAACCTAGAGCTGAGATTCTCTTATTTTCGTCAACTCTTCCCTTAGTGTCACTACAGTGACTCCTCACAGAGAGCAAGGCACGATAGGAATCTAGCGTTCAACTCCCTGTCTCACAGTCACGGATGACAGATCTTCACTGTAAATCAGTGGCAGGAATCTTGAGAGTGGTGAATCGCCAAGTCTTGCCGCCATCAGGAGTCGACATCTCTCCACCAGTCGCACCGTATTGCCAGCCTCCCGAGCGGCCAAAGCTTGAATCCGCCTGGCTCAACGTGATGGAGACATCCTCCCAGCCTTGTAGCTTGTTAGTCACTGCAGCAACAGGCAAGGATATGACATACTATGGGCGGGAGCAGTGGCACAATTGCCAGCTGCACAATCGACCGAGATGTAAAAGATTTCGCCATGCTGCCCCTGGCCTTTAGTGACGCCGTTAGTCCCGTAGATCACACTTGACTTGGAAGACTTACTGGTAGAGACGCTGGAAACCAACTTGTCGTTGATGTAAAGGTTCTGGTCCCATATTTGCGTTTGAGAGTTCAATTTGTCTCGAAGCCTGTTAGCCAAAGGGTCCGAGAGGTAGAGACAGGTCCCACGGACAGTGCGTCTTGATGCGAGATCCGGGGGCAGCCTTGACTGGTTTGCCATTCTTGGGCTCAGAGCCTAGTCACGATATCGCGTTAGGTTTTTTTCATGAGCTGCTTTGACCAAGATTATGGATTACTCACTCTGGTTGACGAGCGCGTAGGCAAAGTTGCACCACTGCTTTCCGAGGTTAGTGCAATATCCAAGGCTGCGAGGTATTAGTGGCGCATCTCTGGGGAGTTTTAAACAACAGCATACCCTTGGGGTGCATTCTCGGTAACGCCCTGGAGGAAAGAGGCCTGGTTCTCCATCATGATGGCACTCCACAAAGCAACATCTCCGGTGATAGGGTTGGGGACATCTCCGACGAGAAGGGTCGCAGAGGCTTCCTGGATGTAGGCATTGGGCTTGGCAAAGAGGGTAACAACATCGAGGTTGGCGAGAGATTGATGAATGAGGGCGGAGAACACGCCGAGAACTGCAGAGGTCTTCATCGTGGCGAATCTGTGAGTTAGGTATGGCAAGGTAGCAGTAGATAGTACAAGTAAGTCAAGCGAGTGGCGAACCAAACTTCCGACCAAAATCGTCTTGTATTAATACAGCATCCATCGAGAAAACCCCTGAGCTGGCTGACCATGGCGGCTAGAAAGCGCCGGGTAGTTGTTTCAGTCGTCTCGTATCATACCACGCCCACAATAGGGCGCAACATGTTTAATTTACACGGAACGTGCCATTCTGAAACGACCAGTTCTTCAAATCCACCAGTCACTCACTGTCGCCCAATTTCAACATGGGTTGTTCTTCTCGGCACTTGATCTGCCTTTCCCATTGCTAATGCTAACTCGCCAATCGAGGAAAAATATTTCTCCCATCCTCATGAACTTGAAATTGGATAAATTCTAAACGTTGCAACCCTTGACGAGAATAGACTGCTGTGTAGGGGGGCGTAGCAAATATTCGTAATACTCATGGGTATTGCTCAATGACGGATTTGTGACATAAGGTGCCGACTCGCTGTAGTTCTACACGCCATGTCTCGATATGCCTAGCCCATATCGCCGTCTGTGTTGCCCCCCGAGAGTACGCCACAATCACAATTCCTAAACTCTTCTTCACTATCTAGCCATACAGTCAAATAGATTACACGACAAAGGCCTGACGAGTGCTCTCCTTTCGAATTTCCGGAACTAGCCCGTCCAAGAAATGCGGCGAGTACAACTGAGACTTATCCAGCTTTGCCGTCTTAGCCTTGACGAGACCAAGCTTGCCATGCTCCAGGTTCGGCGCTAATCCATCAATGGCATCAAGAGTGAAGCTATCAATGTCAAATGGGTCCTCACGGATCATGCGTCTGCTCTGCAGGATCTCCACGATCTGTGACTCTTCGGGCGTCAAGTGCTTCTTGATATCCTCGAGTTCCTTTGTCACTGTCGCATCACCTTGTGCCCCGACGCCAAACCTCTTGAGTTTCACGAATAGAGCGTCCTTCTTCTCCGGGGGGACATAGACAAAGGCGCGGAAACAAAACTCGAGGACCTTGGATACTTCGGTTTGAGACACCGTCTTCATAGCATCGGCATCGACAGTACCTTGGATGACTACAATCTCGTGTTAGTGGATATCTTGATGGATACTTTTCGGCGTCTCACTAGGTCTGAGGAGGTCAAAGGCTCTCTGGAATCCCTCCTCGTCAATGTCCTGAAGCACTGGCTCATGCTGGGTCCGGATCTGCTTTGTGGCGCTGCTCACTGCCAGGAAGAATCGAGTGTAGCTCTCGATTGTCTTCTTGGAGTGCCAAGAACCGGCCGTCTCTTCGTCGCAATCACCCCTGAGTGACGAGAGAATGGTGATTGCCGCGGAGAGACCACCAGTGATGGCCAGATGAACACCTGACGAGAACAAAGGATCGATGAAGCATCCCGCGTCTCCGCAAATGCGGGCATTAGGTAGATGGTACGTGGACGCGGTGTAAGAATAGTCAGATGCCGACCTGACTTCAGAGACCAGTGTCGCGCCCTCGAGCAGTTCCTTGGTTTTGGGAGCCAAGTCGAGGCAGTTCTTGTAAAAGTCCAAAGTCGAGGGTCTGCCAGACTCTTGCCTCTTCTCGGTGGCCAACTTTTGATCCTGGACTATGCCAACCGATCGTGTGCCATTGTGCAGCGGCATAAACCACGCCCAACCGCTGGCGTCTGTTGTTTCTTTAGTAAAAGCCTGTTCTCAAAGTGCTAACAAACGTACCCTCGAGACCCTCAAAGTATGGGGAACCCTCCATATGGGTTCCTACGCCATACAACTTGTCACTCTTCCAGTAGCCCCAGCTGGCGACGTTCTTGAAGTTGGGGTTGAAGGTTCTGTTCTGAAGATACTTGGTGCTCAGAACACCCCGTCTTCCACTGGCATCGACAAGATACTTGAAAGACACAGATCCATAGGTTCCGTCTTTGCGAGTCCATGTTGTAGACACGGGACGCCCGTGATGGCTGGCATCACTGGCCCCGTTGGTGATTTGTTCAAATTGAACAGCGTCGACCTTGGTCTCATCAAAGATGTGAGCGCCGCAGGCACCAGCGTGTCTGAAGAGCAGTTCATCCGACTCGGATCGAAGTAGATTCCATGCGTACCCATCAGGACCGCCTGCCGCAAGAAAGTCCGTGTCTACAGCCATGTTAGCTAGGTACCGCCGGGAAGGCAGAGGAATCACTCACAGGCATCAGGCTGGCCCTGGGCGAGTCGAAAGACTGCTCCGTTCTGGGGCAAGTCAGCTCAGTTTCTAGTGATACTGATATACACCGGATGTCTTACCTTCTTGAAGAACCCATGTGCATTGAATTGGTCGTCAAAGTCGATGAACTTGAAAAAATGGCGGAGAGACGGCAGTGTGCTTTCACCAATGTGGTACCTGTCGCCTCCCTCGGTGAGCACTGATACTTGTGAGGCTGCTCAATGAGGCAAAGACTGACCTAGGGAACTTGTCTGCCTCGAGGACCACCGTGTCGATTCCCTCACGAGCCAAGCAACAGGCTGCGTATGAACCCGCAGGCCCACCCCCAATGACCAGCACGGTGCACTCTTGTGGGACTGCCATAGTGTGTAAGAAGATATGGTGAATGTTTGGATGGAATAGATACTGAGCAGACGAAAGGAAGGTAGGTACTCTTGAAAAGAAAACGAATCTTGTCATGAAGAAGCTACGAGATTAACTCGGTACTTGTACTTGGCCCATCTCGGACGGATTCCGCAAAGGCGAGTCTTGGCCGCCCCCAAAAGGCCCTCGAGAAACTGGTAGATCTCCTCCGCGTGTGGCTTCTCCCGGTTCGAACTGAGTGTCGATTGCGGCATCCCACCCCATCCTCGCGGATCATATGCAGACATATGACGTATACCTCGTTCATGCATCCGATACTATCTAGATCGGGATAGAGATGCGTCCAAGCCTGCTTTGGATCTGCAAAGACGCGCAACGGGCCGGACCGGGCCCGCAGCGGGAAGAGACGACGGCTTCAACAGAGTGGGCTAGGTAGGTATGCAAGAACAATCACCTGCGGGCCTCAAAGACGGGCTACTGCCGCTTGACTCTATTGGCAGTGGTCCCCGCATGCTTTCATCCCGCTCGTATCCTCTCCAAGCAACTATCCGTACGAGAGTCAAACATTGCCACTGTCGATGCTCCACCGGCAGAATTGTTGAGCCGTGCCTCTCTATTTTTGGTCGTCTTTATGCTGTGCCCTCTCACCAGTGGCCCCTCGTGGCTGCAAGCTCCCCTATCAAGCACCTCCTTGGGGACCACACCGTGGCGGGTACTTTTGCCAGCTGTGACGCGGCCAAGACGCGGGGAGGGTCTTGTACGACTACAAGACCATTGCCTGCGAAACATGGGGAGAGTATGGGTACATGACGAGATCTACTAGTACTTCCCGACAAGATTACTCATCTCAAGATGTTACCTATCTGGCCTCACTTGGTGGATCCAGGATAGGCCGTATGTACCAAGTTACGCAACTGAGACATGGCCTGAGGGGTTGATTAGATAGATGCCCCTTATAGTGCCACATGCTGGTTTCCAGTCATGCCTGTGCTTGATGGGCACAGCCGGTATGAATACCTGGGGTAGATGGTGAGAGACAGACTGGGAACCTCGGACAGAACCAGCAGCTTTCCGGCTGCACAGGTTGACTAGGAAGATGAAGAACTAACCGTTTGACTCTTTCATAACCCTGATAGCTAACGGTGTTTTATAGTATTGGGTTTTAGGGCGGTTATTTTGTTACGAGATGTGTTCTTTTGATGTTGCGGGTAATACTCTCTTTGGCTAGGTACGAGGAGAAGTGTCATCATCATCGACAACAACAATAACCCTGACTGCTTCCGGTGTTTTAGCCTTGGGGTTTAATGCTGTTATTGTGTCAAGAGATGTGTTCTTTTGATGATGTGGCTGGAGAGAAGTATCGTCGTCATCAACGACAACAATAACCCTCGCTCAGCGGCTCAAGAAGCCAACAAATTCCCTTTGTTCATCCAAATCCATTAAAGGTGCCTACTTGCAACTTGCAATATCAAGATAGGTTTAGAGAGGTGCCGTATGACTTTGATCCCACAATGACCCGCGTAAGCTGATGCAAAGCCAAAGATCCCATCCCCCCTTCTCAGACCAGAGACACGTAATCGTGATGAACACTGATGAATTCCGCACAAGGGCCAAGGAGGCCATTGACCAGAGTGAGTCTCGATTTCCAAGCCCGCTTTCAACTCTAACATTGCATCCCAAAGTCGCCGACTACCATGATTCCGTCCCCCTTCGCCCTGTGGTCTCTAGCGTAGAGCCAAACTACCTTGCTCCCTTGATCCCAACCTCGGCGCCTCTCGACCCGGAGCCTTGGTCCGAGATCACAGCCGACATACAGTCCAAGATCATGCCCGGCATCACACATTGGTCCAGTCCCGGATTCATGGCATTTTTCTGCTGCACAAGTAGCTACCCATCTGCCATCGCCGAGATGTGGTCGACAGCCTTCAACGGCGCCCATTTCAACTGGATCTGTAGCCCTGCTGTGACAGAGCTCGAAGTCATCGTCATGGATTGGCTAGCAAAGTTGATTGGACTACCAGAATGCTTCCTCTCAAAGGGTCCGACGAATGGAGGAGGAGTGATTCATGGCTCAGCCAGTGAAGCCATCTTGACCGTCATGGTTGCTGCGCGGGACAAGTTTCTCGCAGCCAAGACGTCACACTTGTCCGATGACGACCCCGATGCCAAAGACGATGAGTATTGGCGCCTACGAAGCCGTTTAGTCGCCCTCGGTAGCGCTGGAACTCATTCTAGCACCAAGAAGGCCGCTCAGATCCTTGGTGTCCGGTTCGTTGCTATTCCAGTTGACGAGGAGAAGGGCTTCGCTATGCAGGGCAGCGACTTAGCCCGAGTCCTCGATGAGCTTGCCTCCCGTGGTCTGGAGCCCTTCTTTCTCACAGCTACACTAGGTACCATAGAGGTCTGTGCCGTCGATGACTTTCCCGGTATTGCCGCCGTTCTCGCGCCTCGAGTAAATACCCCCAACGAGATCTGGGTTCATGTTGATGCGGCGTATGCTGGATCCGCCCTTGTCCTCGACGAGAACAAGCCCATTGCCGCCCCATTCAAGCATTTCCACTCATTCAACTTTAACCCCCAAAAGTGGCTTCTTACGACGTTTGACTGTTCTGCTCTTTGGGTGCGCAATCGTGCCCATCTCATAGAGTCGTCTCTCAGCGTCAAGCCATCATACTTGAGAGATCAGCTATCAGATGATGATCGTGCCGTCGACTATCGAGACTGGCAGATCCCTCTAGCTCGTCGCTTTCGTTCTCTCAAGCTCTGGTTTGTCATGCGCGCTTATGGCGTCAGAGGCCTTCAGGCCCATGTGCAGCAGGGAATCCTCCTTGGCGAGTCACTTCAAGCAAAACTACGTTCTCGGCCTGACCTCTTCTCCATCCTGACCCCTGCTCACTTTGGCCTCTTGACGTTGCGCGTATTCGCTGCTGGTGACGAGCAGCTTATCAATACCCAAACAGAGGCCCTCTGCGAAAGGGTGAACGATGGAGGCCAGTTCTTCCTGACTGGGACGACTGTTGGCGCCAAGTTTGCGATCCGAGTCTGCACAAGCGGTGCCTCGGCGCGTGAGGAGCACATTGAGCAGTTGTTTAGCCTATTCGTAAAGGAGGCTGAGAGAATCATCAAGGGGGAATAGTAATGACAGCAATGAAAACGTCTTTATGCCAAGGTTAGCCCCCCGGGCCATATTCATCGCACTTGTCAAGCTTCGCAGAGGTCAAATGAGATTAATGTTTCTTTATCAGTCTCGCCTAGTTCTGGCCTGATTGCGTTCTCAAGAGTTGAACCACCACGCGGCTGTATCTGGAGATGGCCTCAGAACCGACGCTTGTAAGGTAGGTAGTTTAGGCACACCGCCATCACATCAACGTCCTCATAGTTTAGATACATACTTCTCGTTAGTTTCCGAAATATAACATGGATAAGAGTAGCAAGGAACGTCAACAATCTCACATCCCCCCCTTGTTCCAGGTACAAAACCCCTTCGCAAGCGGCGCATTTGCACAAACGTGCTATAGCGCGCTCCCTTGCCCTCAGCCTTATTTTCAAAGCTGAGCACATCCATGGAGGCCGATCAGGGAACGTAGATGCCAAGATATTACCGCAACATCAAGTCTGAAGCTGATTGGTTGGCCGAGGCTGCCAGCTACCTATTCTGATGTCATTCGATTCTCGAGATCGCCGCTTTGATTTCCCAAAACAGGACCAACGCAGCGCCCTCAGCCTCCACGATGATGTCCCCAGATTTTCACAGCCTTGCCAATCCCTTGTAGAGTTAGTAGAGAGGGAATCCGATCGGATCATTAAATGAGACTAGTTGATCAATTACTAGGCTTGGAGAATCCCAGCGCTCGCCCAGACAATAGATGATGATTGCATGGCTGTGCCTTGCTTGTAGCACCACGTCTCGGCTAGCTAGCTGAAATCGAGATATATATATACTCGTTGCTGAGCAGGTACCATGCTCGATTCCTTTATCATATGCATCTTTCAACTCACAGCACCAACAGCATCCCTTCATCATGCCGCGCTTCAACCCCCTTCTCCTCCTTCTCTCCCATTCCCTCGTCGAGGCCATACCCAGTGTCCAACCTTCAACACGAGATATTGAGGCCCTGGACTGGAAGCCTTGTGATCTACCTTTTCCTGAGGCAATCAAGAACGCTACCAAGGTGCCAGTCGACTGCGCTACACTCGAGGTTCCCCTCGACTACACCAACCCCGAGTCGGGCAAGAAGCTGGAGTTGCAGTTGGTCAAGGTCAATGCTACAGAACAGCCTGTCAAAGGTAGTGTCATCTTCAACCCCGGAGGTCCCGGAAGCAGTGGTGTTGAAGAGGTTACGCAAAAGGGCCCCCTCTACGTTGAGTAGGTCACGCTCAGATATCAGGCATAACGGACCGCTAACGATTGACACAGAACTCTCGGTGGCCACTTCAACGTAATAGGTTTTGATGCCCGGTAGGCCTTGCTTTGAAGCATTATTTACTCCTGAAACTGACAACTGCTCAGAGGCACAGGCCATACCCTGCCCTTCATATGTGATTTCGGAAGCGCCTCTCCAGATACTCCAGGATCAACAAAGCTATCTCGCCGCCAGAACAAGCACCCTCACCCGTACTCCGCCGTACCCCCATCAGACCTCTACGATCTTCTTGAGAACCAGGTGTGGGAAACCAGCGCAGAATATGCCAAGGCCTGCATCGAATCCAACAAGGAGAATGCCACCTTCTACGGAACTGCCTTTGTCGCCAGGGACATGCTGGCCGTCGTTGATGCGCTAAAGGAGGATGGTCTCCTCAGGTTCTGGGGCCGCTCCTACAGCACCATCTTGGGACAGACCTTTGCCGCCATGTTCCCACACCGCGTTGGTCGTATCCTTCTCGATGCTGTGGTTATACCCGACGATTATTACGTCGGTACATGGTTCAGCGCTCTTTCAGGGGTGGAATCGACAATCTTGCACTTCTTTGAAGAATGTGTCGATGCTGGGGTCGAGTATTGTCCGCTGGCAAACTTTACTGGTCCAGACACCACCGCCCAAGACCTTATGGATGCAACAGTCGAGGTCTGGGACGAACTCGCCGAGGATCCAGTCTTGGTATCAAAAGACTTTCCGGTCCCTTATCTCACTCCTGGAAATGTCAGCGTGTTGCTCGCCAGCAAAGCCCAGATTCATTCCGCACTCTACGCTCCAGCATCCTTCACTGGCATGTTTGAGGTTATCATTCCTCTCCTCAACCGCAACTTTAGCTCCTGGACCGATCCTGCGAAGCCAGAAGCACCCGAGAACCAAGAGGAGCCTGAGGAGCCATGGAACATTTCCCAGGGCCCCAACTTTCACGCCATCGGATGCTCGGATGCCAGCTTCAGGGCTGACTCGCCGGAGGATATGTACAACATTGTCGAGGGACAATCCGCGCAGAGCTCATTCGCTGAAATCCTCGGCCCAAAGATATGGTACTGTGCCCGATGGCCAGTATTTGCTGCCGAGCGGTACGAGGGAGAGTGGACGGGATTAAATACCAGCTTCCCCATCCTATTTGCCAACGGTCGATGGGACCCAATCACGCCTCTAAGTGGCGCCTGGGACGCTGCGTCGAGATTCAATGGAAGCAGAGTGCTGGTCCATGAGGGCTTTGGTGTAAGTCATGTTGTCTCATCATGAATCGATCAAGAGGCTAACGGAACCCAGCATGGCGTCATGAAGCAGCCGTCCGACTGCACCATCAAGGCCATTAGAGAATACTTTCAAGACGGTGTCCTGCCTGAGCTGGGCACCCGATGCAAGCCTAATAAGAGTTCATTTGAACAGTATGTCATCGATTTGGAGAAGGGAACTGGGACTGCACGCTGGGGGAATGAGTAAAGCATCTGAAGACAGTTGACATTGATTCAATGTCCGCTCGAAACAAAATTAAATTTGTATTATTATTCCATGATTGACTAGGTATATTCAGTATACAGCATAGCATGTATTTCTCGTTCACATGAAGATCACTTAATGCTGTCGTTATTGAAAGCTGTGTTCGTCACTACGATACCCAGTCCTCCGTCGTGTCCAGAGAAAGGAATGTGCCATGGTTGCCAAAAAGTAATCAAACTCCAGGTCCAAATTCTCATTGTCTGTATGGCTGCTGCCACTTGCTTGGCCCAGCCTGGTCACTATACTGCACATACTCTTGATATTCAGCAGTCAGCATGTACTGATCACCGCCGACCGCCGCTGAACCACCATCGTCCTGGACAAACTGTCCGTATTCGTCGACTGGATACCAACCCGGCTGGTAAGTTGCGGCCATGGCTTCAGGCTCCAATCCTGCACTCTCCGTGGTGTATGGTCCCTCTTGCTGGACTGTACTCTCCGTGGCGGGTGGGATCTCTTGTTGGTACTGCTGTCTCTGCTCATCTGCCCTGCGTCCTCTATGATGCTTCCGTCGGTCTGTTTTCGTGCCTTTCTTGCTTGGTGCTGACCTCTTGCTCGGTTTTGGGCTTGAGCGGCGGGACTCTACCGCGGGATAGATCCCGATCAAGAAGGCCTTGTCCCCCCTAGAGAGTACTGTGTTCATGGGGATCACCAAGGTCCGACCGTGAGTGTCCCCTCGAGCCACTGGGTAATGCATGATAGAGTTGGGATCGTACCCATTGCGTACTGTCCTGTGAGTATCGCCCAGCCTGCGATAGTTGCGTTCGACCGTCTCATCGTCCCAACCCTGTCTACCTTTGACATTCCTGTAGTTCCAGTCGACAGTGCAGTCGGGATGATTGTGCTCATGCTCCATGCCCAGAGCATGGCCAAACTCATGCAAGACATCAAATTGCCTGCGCTCTCGCCGATCCTGATTGCTCATCCTGTCATCGCGATGCATGTTTAGCGTCATGGTAGATTCGCCGGGATGGAACTCAGCATCGCAGCCAATAAATGACTTTGAGTCGGCATTAGACGTGAATGTGATGCGGATGTCGGAGGGTCTGGGATCATCATCCTCGACGAAGATGAATTGATGCGGATGGGGAGAGAGTTGTAATGCTCTTCGACCAGAGACTTGACCTTTTCTTTGTCGGATGAACGGCCATCGAGGAAGACGACATTGAGAAAAGACTTGTCTTGAGGCCACAAGCGACGGTTCAATGCGGCTCCATTTGCCCATTCCCCAGTAGCAGCGTCTTGGCTGGTCTCGTCGTTGTCGTTGTCGTTATCGCCGGGGTCATACCCCCCAGACGAGTCGCCACCGGTCCACGTCGACCCTGGCTCTGGTTCTTGATAGCCGTTATAGGAAGGGTATGAGTAAGAGTGTTCAGAAGACATTTCTGCAACTTTTAAGAGGGAATAGGGTACGAACAAAGATGACCCCAGTACTGTAGACTGTAGTAAGAGCTCACTGCCACGAATGAGACCGAAACTGGGGAAGAAGGGGAGAGTACAACCGGCGAAGAGAGTACCGTTATAAATGTCGGCTGAAATGTGCAAAATACCGGCTGCGTCGGGGATACCGTTGGGCACAAACATCGTGGCTGAGTCGTCGTGGTGCGCCCAGCTAGGCACGAGGCAGCGGCATGTCGCGGTTGCTGCCTACAAGGCGACCAGCAGGGCCAGACCTGGCATTATCAGGAACGTGTGTTCCACCAACTCATTGATCATCTTGGGTACACGTGGTAGAACTATGTCTTTCTCGTATCTTGTATTGTAGACTGACGCTGCAACATCGTCACTTGGACAAAAGCAATCAGGCCAGCGAGTTCTATTTATTAAGTCTAATGATCAACTTGGGCGTAAACAATACCAAGGCGGAGGTGAAGAGGTACTCTAGGCTGAAGCCATGTGCGTGAGGCATTTATGCGCGTTGCCGGAACACTGAAGCGCCATCACAGTTGAGTGTTTTGCCTTGACATTCTATAGGCTCCGAATCCTCCTCTCTCGGGTTTAGTTATCAGTCTCGGACCATACCGGCAGTCAAAAGCACTGTTGTAGCTAAACTTGCGAGGCCTCTTCCCACGTTAACCAGCCTGCCTCCACCATCTTGACTCCTCTGACGAGTTGTCGCTCTGAGTCTCTGCAGATAGCCAACACATTGACTCAGCGCCACATTCGCCAAGGCTTTTCGGAGATCATGTGTTCATTCTGGTTGGCTGACAGCTCGATATGGCGCGCGGCCATACAAAGGCGCTGCAATGGTTATTGGCTCACTCAGGGGGTGTGCTGACACTGACTGTTTTCAACCGTAACTCGTACCCGTGGTGGGGGGCAACCTCTTGGAATTGTAATTGAGGCAGGCTGCACAAATATGTTACGAATCAGTGACCTAGTCTAGAAATACGGTCAGAGAAAAGGGTGTGCTCCGGGCCGGAAGTGTTTGAATCGGGCATCAAAAACAGAATGCGCTGTCTCCGAGTGAAAGGATGGGCATCCGTTGAGGCGAGTCAGGATGTGAAGTGGTGTTTGCATTCTCAACTTCGGTGAGTGAAAGTTGATAAGTGCTGTTAGATAGTGAAATAAAATGTCCTGACCTGATTACGATCCGGGAACCAAGGACAATGGATAATAGGATAATAGTACCGCGTGTTAGACTGTTAGTACGGCATACCAGACCACCCTGTACCTAGTGAGTAGCGAGGGGATATCATCCGAATGGCGGTCCAGACAAGGAAGGGGCCAGGAACGGGAGGGACCTTTACGTGCTCCGGGAAGGTTCCCCTGCTTGATTAGCGACAAGATTTTCTTGGATAAATCAAAGTGACATTTGATCCCTTCGATGTTGGCTGAAAATGTGATACCGCCTTTTCTTGGCAAAATGTCAAGGCATGTAATTGCCAAACATCACTACTCTTAAACTCGACCATTATCGAAGCTTGTACGGAGCAGGTCTCACTTAATGGACTTTACTTTAGATGCCTATATTAACTTATCTAGGACAAGAGTAAGGACAATGGCGACCTCTTTTCCTCAGCCTGAAGTCAGTTTCGCCAATACCTACGCAATTCGCATGAGCCCACCCAGCCAACCTATGAGCAACACAGTAGTGGCGCCACTGTTGGTCTGGCGGAAGCTAATTTAGACCCCGCGGGGAGCAATAAGAGTTCGCATTAATTGACGTTTACGACCTATGTAGCGGATCTTCATCCTGAAGTAGAAGTACGAGGTCAATCAACTGATCTTGTAGGTTATCGGTTGTGCTTGCAGACACACACGCACGCGCACAAGAAAAAGAAGAAACGCATCTCAAACTCTATGGGTGTCTCTCTATATTTCATTTTTAACGCTTGATGTGCGAGGGTTTCCCCAGCAGTGTTGAAGAAATAGCTAATTAACTACTTGCCAACCGTGCCACGTCACCTATCAAAAAACCATTCCGCTTCTGCTCCATCAATTGGAGAGCGGAGAGAGAGTGAGGGATTTTTGGGTTGCTCGCTTGTCTATCCCCTGTCGCTATTCTGGGCTTTGTACTCCGTCATGGGCTCGGCTCAGTGCCCAGCCAACTAACCCCTCTTTCCATCCTCTACCTCCTCCATTTTCACTTTATCAACATCATCACCGGGCCATCTTCTACTTCAACATGGCTTCCAGCAGCCCGAAGAGTCGATCCTCCTCATCACCTCGATCGCCTCAATCGCCGGCGGCTGCCCAGACACCCGGGCAGACCCAGACGGGCACGATCGAGGTAGACGAGGAAGCAGGGGAGGATCCAACCCTGGGATCCGACGCCGAGAGCTCTACCGCCTCCATTTCGTCGAGTATTCTTGACTACCGCACCATCAACGGCAGAACATACCACAGTGAGAGAGGAAATGCCGCATACTGGTAACCCTCATCACCTCTTCAAGTTGAGCCCGCTGTCTGATTATTCTCCCAGGGGTGCGAATGATGAACGTCAAAGCGAGACGATGGATATTGGGTAAGGGCTTCTGCCTGACTACCTCGTGGTGCACAGCCCTGACGGTTTTTCTAGCCACCATATGTGGACACTGTCCCAGGATGGAGCACTTCACTTGGCCCCTTTGAAGGACGATATCCAAGTATGTCGAGGTGTCTTGAGCAAGTCCAAGCCCTGTTTCTGAATCTGTCATCTATTAGAAAGCTCTTGATATTGGAACCGGAACCGGTATATGGGCCATGTAAGCCTGGCTAACTCGGAGATATAATCTGTCCTCTGACTGACTTGCGAACTAGCGATTTTGCGGACGAGTACCCCGGGTGCGAAGTGATCGGCACCGACATCTCCCCTATCCAACCCGGCTGGGTCCCGCCCAACTTGAAATTGTAAGACGCCATCCATGCCCATCACAATTATCTACTTCTCATCTTATCATTAGCGAGATCGAAGATTGCAACCAAGACTGGACGTTTGATGCAAACACATTTGATTACGTGCATTTCCGTTACCTAATCGGATGTATTCCTGACTGGACAGCGCTGTTCAAACAGGCGTATAAGGTCCTGAAGCCGGGTGGCTGGATCGAGAGTTTTGAAGTCTCGCCAACCGTCACAAGTGACGATGGCACCGTTGCGCCAGATTCTGCCATGGCCCAGTGGGATAAGATCTTTATCGAGGCTTCAAAGAAGATTGGCAACACTTTTACTGTGGTTGCCGATGAAACCCAAAGGCCAGCCATGGCAGAGGCTGGATTTGTCAATATCCAGGAGTGGAATGCCAAGGTAAGCGGTTCTATGACTCTTTCTCTCGCCTCTAGTGGAGATGTGCTTGCTGATAGTATCCCACGTACCAAGTGTCCGCTGAGTCCTTGGCCCAAGGATCCCAACTTGAAAGAAATAGGTCGGTTTGGTGAGGTCTTTGGCACCCAGGATCCCGAAGGCCTCGTCAACTTTGTTGCCACCTTTTTGGGCTGGTCACCGGAGGAATTTCACGTCTACATTGCTCGTTTCAGACGCGAGATACGAAACACAAAACATCATCCATACGTCTTCCTCAAGACCGTTTGGGCACAGAAGCCGGAAGACGCCGAGTTGCATACAGCAGAGCAAGCCTAAGGCCGGACGGATCGAGGGGCGACTGATTGATACACTGGCGGCGACTGAGCGCATTTTCTGACCAAGCCCAAATACTTGTTTGTTCCGTTGTTCCGCTAGAGATCGATTCAGTGGCGGGTACGTTGACAATCTACTTCACTTTGACCACCTACCAAGGCTACCATACACTGTTCTGCCAACTCCATGTCCAAGTGCATGACTTGCCGCTTTCTACCAGGCCAAGAACAGTCATTCTATCTATTTGAGAGACGGAGTCACGTCACTTCCCTCTTTCACCTCGTAGTTACACCTTCTCTCTCACATCGTCGATATTGCCCCTTTCACTGCCAACCCTGTATCATCTCAATAAGAGACATCGTTCATCAAGTTCACTTCATTACTGACTCCTAAGGCGGAATCTGCTTCAAAAGCTGTGAGCAATGTTGCCAGGTCTTTGCTGTTGACCTAACTCCCGCCCTGAACAAAAGGTAGGTAGTCAGAAACTATCAGTAGCCCATCCAAGCTCCCTATTCTTTCAATCCAAATTTCCTCCCACAACTCTCGATCCCATCCAGAAAGCCTCCCACAACATCAAAACACCAACCAAATAAACACAAAGTCCACGCCCAGCGATCAGCCGCCATGTGCCGGAGGATCACGCTGATGGTCTTATGTACCAAGTGCACGTTCTTAAAGACCAGTCTGACAGAGATACTCTGCAACGCCGCGGACCAAGGCCCTGGAAGCAGGCTTGGCTCATGCAGCAAGGGAATCAAGAGTGTGGTACGGACGATGAATTCGATTTGCCCCGACTGTTCCCGAAAGGATAAGCGGAAGAAGGACAAGACTCCGGGCTAGGAGGTATTCAGAGGAGGGCCATGGGACAGGATACGGGTGTCGACATGGGCATCTCCTTGCCAGGGGAAGGACTGCACCACCTTTCAGGATCAAGAGAGCTCTCGAAGCTTGTGAATGCGGCAGTCTCTTAGTTTGAAATGCCGCCCCTCTCTAGGCACTGGTGGAATCGTCGCTAGAGCGAGAGGTGATATGCATTGATATCGTAATGTTTTTCAACCGCTAAATATGACAGGCCTGCATCTCTCTCCATGTCTTTATTTACTTGCCCAGCACTCTCACGATACCAAATCTCCCTCAGCACTTGTCACTCTTACCAATTCCCATGTTTTTATAGCCCTTGGAGCAATGGCCCATGTACTTGATACCTCCATTCTTCGCTGGTATGGAGTAGAACAGGAGTCCTTGACGTGCTTGCGGTCGGCACAGATGCCTTTCTTGGTAGCGGCGAGGGCGTCTTGGATCTCATCGTAGTAATTGCCTTGACGAGATGTCAGACCAAATTTGCATCACCCATAATGACAAAAGCTACTTGCCAATTTCTAATAGAGAGCTTCTGGAGCCAAGACCAAGAGGTTCCAGGCGTCTCAGCCTAGTTTCGCTCTATGTCTAAAGAAGCAAGATACGAAGTATCTTTTGATATGGATTGTTTAAGATATCGAGCTTGAAGACACAGTCAAGTTATATTACTATATCCATCCGCCATAGATATTATTACACATGATCAATTTAACTAACCCCAAATACCATGTCTGTAAGGAACGTACATAAGTCATCAAGATCAAACCGGCATTAATACCACCAAAGCAAGAAAAGGAGTGATTTTTAGAGCCCACCAGAGTCAATATTTCACCATCACCCACCACTCAAGCCACTACAATCCTCCTAGTAGTGATCCTTCTTGCACTTCCCATCATGACCGCGACGATAACCGTTTGAGCAGACACAATAGTCTCCCTTCTTGACCTCGTAGTCCCGACACTTGCAATAGTTGCCATACTTGATCTGATTGTGGGGGCACTTGCAGTAGTCGCCCTTTCTGATTTGGCCATCCGGGCAGACGCAGTAGTCACCCTTCTTGACGAGTTCTCCAGGACACTTGCAGTAGTTTCCTTCCTTGATCTGGCGGTGAGGACACTTGCAGTAGTTGCCCTTCTTGATCTGTCCGTCAGGACAGACGCAGTCCCTGCCCTTCTTGACGAGCTCGCCGGGGCACTTGCAGTACTTGCCCTCCTTAATCTGATGATCAGGGCACACGCACCACTTTCCCTTCTTGATCTGTCCATCCGGACACTTGCAGTAGTTGCCCTCCTTGACCTGATCTCCGGGGCACTTGCAGTAGTCTCCTTCTTTGACTTGTCCGTCGGGACACTTGCAGTACTTGCCCTCCTTGATCTGACCGTCGGGGCAGACGCAGTGCCAGTGCTTGTCGTAGTGCTGGCCGTAGGGGCAGTACTCGTGACCACCGCGGGCGACTAACTCTTCCTCGTCGTCCCTTGCCTCGAGATCGAAGTCCTCGGGCTCCGGCTGTGGGATGGCCGCTACAGACACGGCGCCCAGGAGGAAACCCAGGAAGAGATGTTTGAGAAGCATCTTGGTTGGTTGGTTTGGTGTTTGATAGTCGGTCGGGATGTAAATGTGAAGAAAAGAGTTTGGTCGTATTCCTCAAGGTGAGGTATAGAAGAAGCGAATGCTGAGAGGTCCTATTTGGCTCTCTGACTGCCCATGGCTGAGGAGAACTAACTGGGGAATGCCAAAGGGGCTTTATGTACCGTTCTCCCTGTTTCCATGACGGAGATCAACTTGGTTCTTCGCAAGAACTTGATTCTCTTGCCGAACAAGACACACACTCCGTCGTGAATCGGAGTGGAATCATGCAACTTGCGGTTAGTCCCAGCTCGTATTCTGCTTCAAACTCAAATCTCTCGACAACTCACCACCTCTCAGACGCCGATACACACCACCCTCTCTTGAAGACAAACCCGACTGCCGCCGGAGCCGAGGGTCGCCTGGTCGCAACGTGCAGTTCAAAATTAGGCTGAATAGGTCTCTAGATCGGGATCTATGACACTCTGGAGGGCCACAGGGAGGAACGAGGAGAGAAATTAAGTTTGCAGTGCTAATTTTAGGTCATACCAAAGGCGGCAGTTAAGCGATAGAGGATGCCGGTTATGAATTTAAGGTGCAATATGCTTGTCTAAACAAGTATGTATGCAACTTTCAGGTAAGGTGGCTGTATTAGCGTACCAAGGTGGTGGGATGCCGGCCGTTGTGTGTCGTCTGCTCTCCATGACGAGAACACCCATGGACTCTCTCTGTAGAGGAGTAAGAGAAGAATCATGTTGCATTTCTCTCATTAGCCTGCTCACCTCATACTCCAAGCGGCTCCTTACCCGAGCTATCAGTCCAAGTACCATGTCAGAGAGAATTAAGCACAAAACTGTTAGACTTGATAACTCCTCATCATTGTAAGCGCTTGGACACCATGGCTCAGTCTCCCAACGCATCGGACCTTGGCATCAACTCCAGTTTAGCTACTCAGTTGAGGCTTCTCCCTGACGGATGGATGACCTCAACCCTGACCCGGCCCCCCGGTAGCTCACCGATGATCCGAGACTCCGAGATGCGGAGCGTCACACGGACGAGGTTCTAGACCCGTCTCTGGTTGGATACTAATGCCAAGACCCGCAAATTAAGAAGCGCCAGTGACTGAGAGCCGGAAGCTTGCTCTTCCGAGGATGGCCTTCACAGCAGGACAACACACTCGATGATCCATCTTCCGTCAACATTCAGTCAGTTTACTCGGAATATTTCCTATCCGGAATATCCACTGAAGCCGACTCAACAAGGCAGCTGATCACTCAGAAATTGGTAATGGAGCCCGGCGGTAAGATGAATCATCAGCTGAACTCATAAACTCTTTAAAGTGGGATATCAAGGACATAAGCGTAAGACGGCAATGCCCGACCCTACTTCTCTCTAAGGAGGAGCAACAAGAAATCGGCCAAGTCTGTCTCCCGTCCCTCCCTTTCATCCCGGAGAGTCATGATTTTTAATTGATTCCATACACAACCAGCAGAATCGCGGTTATTGGCTAACATACTGGACATGTGAATCTTACAGTACAGTACATGTTGCCTCGTTTGGCCCCCAACATGGCACGCCATTGGCAAACACAAATGCGGCTGGGCGGGAGTGAGATTGCCATAGAAGCGTTCATACAAGCCGTCTTAACCCTTTTTCAAATTGACCAGTTTCTGTTTCATACCCTTCCTATACAATTCTTTTTGCGACGGCCCTCTTATCCGTTGCTGCAGTTGACGACGACCATGGAACCTAGAAGGATTCACCACATAGTGAATTCAAGCGAAAAGAGAATTTAGCAAGACCATGTTTAATACATCTACCTGCCTAGGTTCCGGCTGAGTTGCACCGCCTCAAGTTCAACTTAACCCAGCCAAAAGACCGCTCGCAGTCTTTAAACTTCTGACCTAAGCTGACCGATGTCTCCCTCCAGGCCTGGCTGATTTGGCTATTGCTCCCGTCTATCATTCCGCTGATTTTTCGACCTTGTAGCCAGGGAACCCAGACGGTTTGTGGAGACTCTATCATCTTGCCAACCGAGGAACTCAAACTGCCGTCAAGACATTTGTTCTGAAGACCCGCCGTGCTGTGATGCTTTGTACGGTGGAATATACAATGAGTTAAGAGAAAGTAAACCCGACAACGTGAATCCACTGTTGCGGTTGTGACGCCGTAGAATGCGAATCCTGGAACAGGCTGCGAGCGGCTGTAAAGGATAAATCAACATCTAGCAATGTGACGGTGTCCCAGACTGCAAATTCTATCCATCGCTTGCCATCCCGATAGAGCATGACCCTCCCCGGTAATTCTCGGGGTGCGAACAGCAAAGTGATAGCGGTGCACACTGTCGTCGGTTAGCGTCTTACTTGTCTCATCACGCTTTATTTCACCAATCCACCAGGACAGTATCATCCCACGTGAATTTTGGTCCCTTTTGGTCTCCATCCTCCCGGTCTTGTTTACGAGCAGTTGTCTTCTGCCATGAGTTCCCGCGCCGTTCGTATACGCTTTACTACCCTGACTCTCCTGCTTGTGATAGTGAAAGTCTCTAGGAATGGTGGACATCAGAGGCTAATGAAGTCGCCTAGTCTATATTGTGTTTGGTGACCAGACCACACCTAATACTGTGCCATTGTCGGTGTAGGCTTGCAGTGTAATGCCGAGATAGCTTAGATATAGTATAACCGTTCATGAATGTCCATGACTGTTGATGGCAGAAGATGTAAAGCAAGGTCGATGAACCGAATCTCAATACTTAACTACAAAGCGAGCGTTTGCTCCTCCTTACCAACCAAACTCTGGCTCCAGAGCATTCTTATCTTGCTGGTGAAGGCGAGGTCCTTGGATCCGTCGCTACTCGAAACCACCTTTTGCACGTGTTCCTCGAGATCGCACATGATGTCGTCGCCGTCCTGTAAGCACGATCTAATGGTATCTTTGAGCGTGCACGACAGGGTCGGCTGCCCATGGAGCTGTTTCTCCAGCTGCTGGACAGACACGGCAAAGAGACGCAGCTGATTCGCAAGCTTTCCGATAGACGTATTAGCTTATTATTATTTCTAATAATAAGACTATTAGCTATAATAATAATAGATATAATTATTAAATAAAAAGGTATATCT
>JABFEX010000499.1:0-32201 GCA_013623515.1 Fusarium illudens | reverse complement strand
CAGTTATCCCATCAAGGGCCGGGCTTCAACTATATAAAAAAACACAACAAGTACATAAGACGCACCTTTCTATCTGATGCTTCTATGGCCGATGCCATCACCACTACCACCGAGACAGTGACCATTACAACCGAAACAGTGACCATTACGGCATATTGTAACTTTCATGTAGTTCAAACGTGGTTGAATGACATCTGTTAGCCTCTAGCCTTCCGATCACGGGCGAGTTGCTATCAAGAAGCCCTTGGTGCATTCGCTGATAGAGCCTGTGCTTGGTCGCTTAACAACGTTCGAGGCCCCTTATTTCTAGGCTCAACGACATTCCAAGACCAACTCTCGGGATATTGTAATCATTGAATGGCCCCATCATGCCGATATCTAATAAAGTGACTTTCTCCCCAGACAGCGCATAACCCATGACCCGGCACCCCCAGAGGACACCCATGACCAGCAGCAGATGCCCGTAAGTGCTGAAGAGGCAGAACGTGCTGCATGGCTGTGCGCTGACTCGACAACAGTGGAGTCCTGCCAAAGGTACCAGCAGGTACGGCATCTTGGTGAACACGACGGCGAAGCGGTTCATGGGTCTCCAAGGCATCAACAACCCATGGATACCCAACAACCATCTGTCAAACATGACCTGGTACCATTTCGGCTTGCAGAACGACGGCAGCTATGATGTAGTGGAGTGGAGCGATGGAGTCGTATGGTAGGGAGTTTGCAAGGCCAACGAGGAGACCTAGTGTCATGTAGCGCGAGACGCTGCAAATTACGAATTCTAGTTTCTACTTGAGTAACTGGTTTCATTCAGTCGGGTATTATCCGTCTGCTCTTTAATTGCACTCATTCTATATCTCTCGAATCACTAGCTAATGCCTAGCTGTGTAAGAAGTAGTTGGTTTCTTTGGATGCCCCAAGAGAGCAGCTTCTCGGAGTCAAGGAGTCAAGGAACTCGCAAGAAAGTAGATGCACCTCAAACAGATGAGGTCAACGTTGAAAAAGGAGACGTTCTCAACTTCAATAGTTGTTGGATATGAGAAGTCCTTGGGTACCTCTTCTCATATACATAGAGAGATTAGAGTCATCCAGTAGCATAGACAAAGGGGGAATGGTCAATATCTCGTCAAACTCCAGACCCCACTAGTGACCTATGTCCTATAGACTCATAGCTCTTTCTCTAACAGTTTTTCCTGTTAAAACACTCTACATCCCAAGCTTAGCACAACACGTATGCACTTGTTTCGATGCCCCTGCTCTCATTTTCTAGCCTGCTTACGACGTAGCTCTTGGCTACCCTTGCTAACGCCAAGACTAGGATTATCTACTTCGGGGCGGTATATACGGGAGCAGCCCCAGACCACCTCTCAAAATGGTCGGAAACTGCGTGAATGAGAAGACGAGGGGATTGAAGCTGTCATGAGTCACGATCCCTAGCGACTGACAAATCGTCCCACCTTGTGCTTCTTCGCCAAGCCGAGCTTGCCAACGTGACGTAACCCTGGCAGGGAGCTTCGACTAGGACAACAGTCTAGTCGAATCAGGCCTTCTCCGCGCCGATCCGCCTCCTCACCTCCGCAAAGCCCCTCCTACAGTACAGCCCTAGCTCCTCATCCAGACCTGGTTTCAAACAATCTGTGTGATCACCTCCGCTCGACTGTGACGGCTTCCGCATAGCACCACCACGGCTTACTATCCCATAGTTATAGAATGGGCCCCCATGCTAGCCGCGGCTCGAAAGGAACTCTTGATAGCTTCTAGGCCTGGTCCTGAACCCTCGGCCGCGAGGATGGAAGGAAGCGGCGCCTCGAGAAGGTCCGGCAAGAAGCGTGTCCGGAACTTCACCTCCGATGACCGGGCGGCCCATCGGATTTTTGAAAAGGCCCGTCGGGAAGCCTTCAAGGAGAGGCTGAATGCAAGTCACCTGCAACCATGGATGATGGCTCGAGAAGCAGCCTCGCTGACACACCTCTTCCAGGAGCTCGCCGGTCATCTTCCCGCCCTCGCGGACAGCGACCCCCAGCGGCTTTCCAAGCACATCATTGTCGAAGAGGGCATCACTCGCTGTCAGTCCCTGCATCAACGATGCCTTGATGCCCTTGGAGACATCCGTGCCTTGATCCAGGAGCGTGACGACCTACTGACAGAGGTCAACACGCGGCGGCACGTCGAGGGCGTGCCTCTCAGACTGCCACAGGCCACCGACCTCCACCTAGCTAGCCTGGTGCAGCTCGAGAGAGAGACCAAACCCCCACCAGCAACTCGGCAGCTTGACATGAGCCACGTTCCGAGCTGCAGCCCAGACGAGGAGGGAACTGATGGACAAGACCACAGCAACGACGATGCAGCCATCATCGCCACTCCGCATGACACGGCTCAAGACCCAGCACCGGGCCTGTCACACTCACTCTCGGCACCCCAGCCATCTGTCGTGCCACCATTACTGGTCCCTGATGCCACTGATGAGTCGATGCTCCTTGGCTCAGGCTGGGATATGCCCAACGCGGGTGACTCCATCCCAGATCCGTACTTGAACGCTTCATCTCCAGGAGGCTTATGCCCTCCCCAGAACCCAGCCAGCATCGGCGAGTTTCTTCATTCAGGGACTTTTCCCATGTCCTATAATACATCCCTTGACTTCTTGGACCTGGAAAACGCACTATCACATCAGGACCTTTCCTTTTACAACGAGGACATGATGGCGATCCAGCTCGAGCCTGGAGTTTCTGGTGGTGCCGAGAACGAAACATCCCAAGTCGGCGCTGGAATCACCTAGAGAATAGGCACAATAAGTTTGGGACTGGAGAGAGGGTTTTATCACCGTGTATGTATCTATCCCTAGACGATCTAGCTATAGAGCCCCTCAAGTCACGTTCAGCTGTTTCTATCCACCAGCCTTTAAACCAGCTTCAGCACGTCCTCGATCTTGGTCTTGCTACGCTCCTCGCCGCCGGTGAAGAGCGTCAGTGCATCAAAGAGTCGAGTCGTAGTAGCGGGATCGGCCGCAATAGCCTTTTTCAGAGCCTCGCCACCGTTGGCAAGGTAGTCCACGTCGGTCGAAGCAAGCTTGCCGTCCCAGCCAGCCGGGGCAAGGGGATCGATGCTGAGCAGCTTCTTGAGGCGGTCAGGACACGGTCCAGCGTTCTTGTACACGTGAGCAGGCTTGGGAACGTCGGCTCCGGGCTGCTTGCTTGCGTCCCAGGGTAGCTTGGCGAGCTCGTTCAGAACGGTGTGCGAGATGGTGGCCGAGTGGCAGCCCATTTCACCTGCTGCCATGGCCTCCTGGGGGGTGATGAAGCTAGACGAGACACGTCAGGGAGTGGATCTATGCAATGTTCATGGGTGACTTACCTGGCGTTCTTCACGAACGGCTGCTCCTTGCCTGTCTCCTTGTACAGCCGCTTGTACGTCTCGATGATCTGGACGATGCGGGCGGACATGGGATGCTCGGTAGCAGGGTCCTTGACGTTAGGCCAAAGCTCATCAGGCTCATCGTGTGCGCGAGTCTCTTGGATCCATCGTCAGCAAACCACGTCACTATGGTCTTTTGTCCAGTAGACTAACCGTTGTAGTAGGGGCTGACGTAAAGCATCCCAGCCTGACTACAGGCAATTGCCTGAGGAAGACTAAAGAGTGTAGTCCCAAGCGTGGGGATGCCCTCGGCGGAAAGAATCTTTGCGGCGTTCAGGGCTGGTCCGGTGGAGGGGATCTTGATGCAGTAGCGATCACGGCCGATACCGGCGCGAGCAAACTCGCTGTCATACAGACGGGCATGGTCAAGGGTGGCCTGGAACTCGTAGGCCTTGGAGGGGAGGGTCTGGAGGAGGACACGGCCACTGATGGAGTCGATGTTCTTCTTGCACATCAAGACGGCCTGGGGGGGTGATTATTAGCAAGTGCAAGCCTGTTCGATGCTCAGGAGACTTACCATGCGAGTGTAGATGGCCAGCCATCCCTGGTCCTTGAGCTCCTTGGCAGTCTCAAGGAGCATGTCCCGGTTCGAGGCGTCTCCAAGCTGGATGTCGACCCAGAGCTGGTTGCTAGTCTGGTCATGAGGCACCATGGGCATGCCCTTGATGTATTCAGGGTCCATCCAATCCACATCGACGTTGACTATAAGTTTGTGAGCTGGGGATGCAATCAGACCATGCAAGAATGGGGTGTGGACTGACTTTGCTCCTCGAGCTTGCTAAGCCATGTTACCTGACTGATGCTTCCCATGTTGAATAACGTGGCTGATTGTTTCGTATACGGAATTGCGTGTTACTGGATAGTCGCTGTCGAGCAGGGTTTGTCTGGAGATGCGACTTGATTGCTTGATGTTTCTAGAGCACATTCAATACAGAGCCTGGACTCTGCTCTGCCTTTATACAAAGTGACCTTTTCTGATTTTCATGTGCCAGTTTTGAAGAGACTCTATTGAGGATCGCCGTGGTAGCACAGAGGCTCCATCTCCCTCAGTGCCCTGCGTGTGCCATGCTGCAAGACCACCTCAACCCGCAGAGACAACAGCAACAACCCTTTACCAATTAGGCTATTCCTGCATCTAGCCATGATTGGAAACCTTGCTTTCGTCTCTAATAAGCCCCCGCGAGGGCTGTGAGAGCGGGGGAACAAGGATGAGGGCCACTAGAGGCCACTGATGACACAAGGCCGGGGGCATTCTCGAGTCAATCTGACCACTCGGCTTCTGCTCTGCCATGTTCCGGCAGTTTGTCAGCCACCTCACTTTGGCCTAGCCGTACGGAGACTGAGGACGGAAATAAAGCTTCGGACCGAGGAGACTGGACACACGCAGGGCATTCTCCACATAGTCTTCACATGACTCGAGCCCTGCGCAGGGAACCTTGTCGACCTGCACAGGGACCTTGCTGCCCTGTACAGGACGACCTCGATGCCCTGTACAGGAGTCTGCTGCCCTGCACAGGAACTTGCCGCCCTGCGCAGGCCTCACCCTCTCCGGGGTCGGCCAACCCATGCATATGCTAGCTCCGGGGTATCATGTGGGCTTGGTGACGAGCCTTCGGTACCATGCTAGCATGCTTCCCCATGGGGAACCTCCTTACCCCGGACAGCTGCCCCAATTGTATAAGAGTCTCTGGAGCTGCATCCACAGTTGAGCTTGGATAGCGCCAGTAACAAGAGCGAGACCTCCACCATCCCCCCATCGACCCCATTCTCCGTGTTAACCACTGCTGCAACCATGGCTCGTGTCTCTGACCTTGAAGGGGACGTCAAGTCTGGCCTTGAGGCGACTCACGTTGAGGACACCGAGCACGACTACGCTCGCAACGTCAACGCCAGGTTAGGAAGCATAACCCCATCCCCCATCAGATCTACCGTTATGCTGACCATCTCCTAGAATCCGCAATCCTCTCATCGGCATCTCAAAGCAGGACCTCAAACATCAAACCGACGCCTTCTGCCATGACAATGGCTTCCAGGGCAAGGAAGACATCTTCTACCGCGGCGCTCTGGCAGCCCAGAACCCCCAGTCCTACGAAGACCTCGAGGACCTGACCGAGGACGATAAGCGCACCCTCCAGCGAGAAGTCACGCACAAGTGGCATCTTCCGCGCCAGCTCTACTACGCCATTGCCCTCTGCTCCCTCGGGTCTGCCATCCAAGGCTGGGACAACACCGGTGCCAACGGTGCAAACCTGTCTTTCCCCGTCGAGTTCGGCATCCAGAACAACCACATGCTCGTGGGCGCCATCAACGCTGGCCCAACCCTCTTCGGTCTCCTGTCCGCCTGGGCAGCCGATCCTATCAATAACCTCCTCGGCCGACGGGGCACCATCTTCCTGACCGGTCTCTTCGCCATCTTCCCCGTTCTAGCCCAAGGCTTCACTCAGAATTGGTGGGGGCTGATGCTCTGCCGCCTGTTCATGGGCATAGGCATGGGCATCAAGATCTCGACCGTCCCCATCTACTCGGCCGAAGTTGCTCCCGCCGCCATCCGCGGTGGCATCGTGACCAGCTTCCAGCTTTGGGTTGCGTTTGGCATCTTTGTAGGGTTCTGCTCCAACCTGATCTGGTTCCGCATCGGCGACCTGGCCTGGAGGTTTCAGTTGTCGGCAGCCTTTGCGCCCGCGATCCCCGTCGTTATCTTTGTCTGGTGGTGTCCCGGTAAGTATCAAGACCCCAGCTATAGCTACCTATGAAGCGAAGCATCTTGGGCTTGGCTCGCTAACACACTTCCGCATCCAGAGTCCCCACGATGGCTCATGAAAAAGGGCCGCCTCCAGGATGCCTTCAAGTCCTTCTGCCGCATCCGCAATACCGAGATGATTGCAGCCCGTGATCTTTACTACGCACACCGACAGGTTCTGGAGGAGAAGGACGCTTTCGGTGGCCAGACTCTGGGGAGGCGCATGCTAGACTTGGTCGTCGTCCCCCGTCTGCGCCGTGCCACTGTAGCTAGCGCCTGGATCGTCATCAGCCAACAGTTCTCTGGTAAGAAAGACACTTGCTGTGATCAAGAGATGGTGGCCGTAGCTAACTCTCACCAGGGATCAACATCATGTCCTTTTACTCCTCCACCATCTTTGAGCAGGCCGGATACTCTCCCAAGCAGTGCCTGCTGGCTTCCATGGGCTTTGGACTCGTCATGTTCATCTTTGCCTTCCCAGCCGTTTACATGATGGACACGTTCGGTCGCCGAAACCTGCTCTTGATCACGTTCCCGAACATGGCTTGGTGTCTACTGGCTGCTGGCTTGTGTTTCCTGATCAACGATGGAGTGGGTGCCAGAGTGCCGCTGATTGCATTCTTCATCTACCTGTTTACGGCCATGTACGGCCCTGGTGAGTTTCCTAAGCTAGCCTCTTGACGAGGAGTAGTTGCTGACATGAATGCTTCAGGCATCGGACCTCTGCCCTCTATCTACTTCTCCGAGTCTTTCCCTCTCTCTCATCGAGAAATCGGCGGCGCCTTCACCATCTGCATCAACAACGCCATTGGTAGCGCTCTAACACTCAGCTTTCCCTCGCTTCTGGCTGCCATTGGACCAACCGGGGCGTTTGGCTTCTATGCAGGCCTCAACCTGGTTGCTTTCCTGGTCATCTTCTTCATTATCCCCGAAACCAAGTAAGTTTTCCATTGCAATATTGGCGGGATGAACCAGACTGACAATTCTTCAAAGACAGAGAACCCTTGAAGAGCTGGATTACATCTTTGGGGTCCCAACGCGAAGGCATGCCGCCTATCAGGTCCGCACTTGGCTTCCTTGGTGGATCAAGCGATATGTCATGTTGCAGAAAGATGCGAAGCTTGAGCCATTGTATCAACTGGAGTTGAACTGAGAGTTGGATTGAGGGACGGAGGCCTTTCTGCTACTTCTTTGCGGTGCAGGAAGATCAGTTGGAACATGGACGAGGGAGATGTGGTGGATGTTATGTTTCTCGAACGCGTCTATCGTGGCCAAGATGTGGTAGCTATTCTTTTCGATGCCGTTGATGTTATTTAAAGAGCCTTTGGAGTTATTGAAGGACCAATCTCGCTACCAAAGTGAATATCTTCTCTCACCTATTGTCGACAATACCACTCATCTAATGCTGAGTATTGGCCTATATGGTGGGTGAACGTAAAGGGCAATCATTGATTGCACAGTTGAAGAGGCATCCTCGGTGCCAGATATCACAACATCCATAATATGCATCTGACAAGTTACCAGTAATGGATCACCTCAATGAGTGCTTCGTGTGGAGAGATCACGCCACTGTAGCAAGACCGCGTTCAGGCTGATGGTGGAGGGAAACTCGGATTATTACTGACGTTGGGTGCTTCGCAGCATAAAGCAAACCAGCCGTACACCCGTTCTCTACTACCTATATAGTATAGACTGAATCCCGCGTCGATGACACAGAGCGACAATTCCTGGGATTGAGTAGTGATTGATATCGGTAGATGTCCAATAGATAAATCAGACTGGGTAATCAGCCCCTTGTTGACAGTTCAGTCTCCTTTTCAGAGGGTGGGCTTTTCCTACGTAATACACCCACGTAGGCTATCAGCCAACCAGCGTGCATTTGTCTATCCCAGGCTATCATTAATTGACACGCTCTTTACCGTATTCGGTAACTACTAGAGATGAACTTGTCCTCACCTCCGTCCTCTCTATCAACCTCCAGCTACCGCCTACCACTTTAGCTAAATCGAGATTGGATACGAAGGAGGGACCTACGCTGGGGTGGTATCATATGCTGGCGAGTCCCCGACTACAGGTGATGGGATGGATAGCTATCGGAGCTCTAGGACGTGGGATCAACGGTCCAGGGCCGTTTTGATCGGGTTTAGCGGTGGTGTTTATAACCCTCCATGCTTGCCTTGTTGTGTGCTTCCTCGGATTCTTCCCGCCTTCTTCCGCATGCATATCTTATCTAATGACACGGTCTTTTAGACAGATGACCCGAACAGATCTGCATGAAGCATGCTGCAGTACCTTTCCACTTGACGGCAACTGGACTATGTGAACGTAATCATGAATCTTCGATGTGTCTCTCGGGGCTTCCCTCGTAGCAGCCATCATCAATTCCCCCGTAACGGTTGAGCTCCCAAAACGAGCAGTCAATCGCCTCCATGACACAGGCTCTGTCGCAGACGTCGGCCCGATTCCGTCGTCCACTTCTGCGCCTCTCATCTTGCTGTGTCTATAAAGGGATCGCGGCAGGTTCGTTACTCTTCTTCTCTCGAGAGATCACAATACGGCTCAATCTTAACCCGCAACTCGGGTTCTAGACGAGTCTTGAGCCATCGTGCATGTTCTGGATATTTCCTTAAGAATTCAATAGTGCCATTAAGAACAGGCATACCGAGACGGAGGCGTGACTTGATAATCTCGCGATGGACCATGGGCTCGTATTTCCCATCCGGCCCCTTGGGTGCCTTGTGGAAAGGCCTTCCCATGTAAATGGCCATTTCTCAAGTTCTTTGAGTATCGTGGAAGGGAGTTCATCGTGGACACGGACTCTTAAAGCCTTGTTAGCTCGAGACGGCTTGAGCCAGGGCTGAGATATGTAAGTAGAAGGATGTGACGTACAGAGACTCTCCTGTCCATTTGAACCATAGGACGGGCACCTCTTCCTCTTCGACAGTGTGATCATGACCGTGGTGATCAATAAGGAAAAAGCATTTCCTGTTCTTGAGGCCGAAGTCGTCGCCATATGGATACCAACGTTCTTGGGCACGATCGAAGTCCCGTTGCCAATGATGCTGGCAGACGACGTTTTTGACGAAATTGAGCTTTTCTCCACGATCACTGCCAGGTACAAGGTGGGTAGCTGATTGCAGCAAAATCCGCACCTTGCCTGCGGAGTTTGCCTCGCGCTGCGGCGCTGCTGAGCTCTTCATGATGGTGCTTGTGTCGCAGAGGGATTGACAAGTGAGTTAGATCTTGGGTTGTCAGAGGAAGATTACTCGGAGGATCATCCTAGAAGACTCGGTGGTTATTATAGTTATTCGGCTGGGGGTGGGGATAACGGTTTGTGGCCAGAGGTATGAGTTAAATCATGCAGGAGTAAACTTTCCGCCCTTTAGGTTTGTGGCAGCAGCCATACAATATCGTTACGGTGCTTTACAGCATTAGGTTTGATTCCGGCATTTGTTGATAACTATGTTCTATGATATTGGAGTTGATATCCTCATTTAGAGATGTCATCGGAATCAACAACGATATCGATATGGAGCATACTAAATGATCAAGTCTCAACACAGCAGTCACCAAAAGCATAGCACACCCATAGTCTATGACCAGACGAAAACGACCTGATTTATTTCCTCACGGCTCATCCGAGTTCTCACTGCCTGCAAATACGATCTAAAGTAGGTACGTTAGCAAGATTGGTATTTCATTTCTGGCCATCGCCAATAGACTTACAATTATGATTATCATGACAGTTATAATCAGAACTTCATTTTCGTATTGCTCGACACCCCTGGTGAGTGCCCGTTTAATACCAGCCCAGGCAACTGCAATCGCGCCGTTCGACATATGTCATTTGCTCCCGAATCATGCCGGTCCCAAAGCAAAGGTTGCAAGGGCAGAAGCGTTGCGTCCTTCCTGATGCCATGAACCTCGCCTGACAGCCCGCTGTATGTGCATCGATGGTGCAATGGCCCTACAAAGGTTGCAAGGCCTTACACGCTCATACGCAATGGTGACCGTGAAGTTGATAAGGAACACATCCTTAAGGAATTTCACCTCCTATATATTCAAACATGGAATTGATTCACAGCAAAACCTCTGGAACTGATTATTGAAGTTGGGACCCGTGTGACCAAAACCGTCCTGTCCCAGGATGGCGGTCAAGTGAAAGGTGGACTGACTATAGGTATGACCGTCCAGACGATGAGCATGAACCACATTACCATGGCGGAAATAAAATCCGAAGTTGGGTAGGGACGAACTTAAGATAAATAGGTAACGACAACGTGTCATTCATTGCGAAGGCTTGGTGAATCACAAATGAGCTCCGTAGAATTATAGAGCACCAACATGTCTCCGTGAGGAACTAGTGATCCATACTAAGGCCAACCGATTCTCCTCGAGCTACACGCCTGCTTTTGGGGCACGTCCGGTCAGTGTGATAGGGGGCACATATGAACGAAACCTTGGCACCCATGTCAACGAAAGCCTGGGTCAGTTCCTGACAGGTTGATCCAAGCTCCTAGCCATCATCAACAAAGTACACAAGGACGATGGTTTATATGGCCCAGCAATTCGACATTCCCGCATGACGTAGTCGCCTGTACTCATTTTCTCAGTCTTTCTTCTTCTCGCCGCCGTTTCTTCTTAGCCACCATTCCGCATAGACGTCAGCCGGAGTAAATCGACTGCGGACAGGCTGTATGCCAAGACCCCATCCTACCCAGGATGCCAGAAATAAAACAAAATGAGATGCCAGCCAGTCCAGGCCCTTTAGTCGCAACTTGAGAGCGCCGTTCGAGTTGTTGGCGAAGCTGGGTGCATTCAAAAAAACCGGGACATTGTCAAGATGACGGAAAATGACAAAGAGGTTGAGAGTGATCCAGAAGTCGAGGGCCAGCCCCTGCACCCTGGAAGGCAGACGTGAGATAAGAGAGGAAGGGTCGTTCAATAGCTTGGGAGCATTCAAAATGACACCGTTGAGATTCCAAAAGAAGATGGCCTTGTCGTTATCGTCCGGCACCGTCCTCTCAATCACCACCACTTCTCCTTCGGGAACTGCCCGCTGCCACTCATGCCACACGTAGCGCGCAATCTTGATCTCGGGCTGTTCATTTTCGGTTGCGCTGATATATTGCGTGGTATTTCCCAGTTGGACTCGAATCGTCCCTTTGATGACTTTGAGGTACTCGTCGTGAGCTTCGTGCCAATGCAGTCCGCTCGACCAAGCTGAAGACTCTGGAAGCGTGATCTTCACCTGCCCGATTGTTGACAAGTCGTAGGTGACGGCATTGGGAAGGGGCCGCTCAATGACGGTTGAGATTTTTTTATCGCCCATGGTTTCGATGTTGCCTTGATCCCGAGAGGACTGTGGAAGGGGAGCGATGCAGCTTTATAGCTCCCCCGCGTCCGAAGTTGGAGGATTTATAAGCTGACCGACTAACACGATGACAAAGCCTGGAGTTGAAGATAAGCAGAGCTATTAGGGACCAGGGTAAATGAAGCTAATGATGGGGTTAGAATACCTTGACATTTCGATTCGTTCGTATTCTGAATATCCTCAACGCCTTGTTCTCGTTTCTCTAAATTCCCCCTCGCGATATCAGACAGCCACAAAGAAGGACATGACCCAACATGATATAACCCCCCCTTCGAGAATCGTTACAAAATCACGCACAGGCAGCAAGCACACGCAATCATGGCCGCCTCATCTCCTTCCGGATTGCCAAAAGCCAGCCGCATCCTATCCCACACTCTGAGATATGACACGATAGCCACAAGCTTCCACTGCTCCCCAAACTCCGCCGCCGATCCTCTCTCGGTCAGTGCAAAGCGAGGGGGTTTGTCGCTGCCAAAATTGAGAGCTCCCGTCGCCAGGACCTCGCTAGGATCGGCAACATTGAACAGGTCCCAGCCCGAGTCGCCTTTGCACCACTCAAAGTCGCCGAGTCCGGGGACCGAAAAGTCGTGTACGGCCTTTTGATCTCCTCGCACCGTATAGTTGATTCTAAACTCGGCTGGAGCTGCAGAGTTTCGGAGTGTGGCGCTGGCATGTCCTCCATGATGCTTTATCGTCGCCAGAGGGACAGCACCTTGGCCTTGACCCGAGAGGAGAACGAGAGTGGCTTCTTCCGCATCCCAGTCCATTGAGTCCCTCGAGTTGTTGTACTCGCAAGATATTGATAGAGGTGAAGATCCACTGTCTCCTCGAATGTTGAATTTGGTGTTCGAGTCTTCTTGGGGGCGTATTGTGAAAGAATTGGGTAGTGCAATGGCGTCCTTGGCAGGCACTGTGGATAGAGCCATGGTATCTGAGGTTTCTTCAGGTTGACCCATGTTGAGTATCTGGCCTTGAAGGTATTCTTGAAAAGGGTGGGATATGACGGGTTTCTTCTATCGATCGATCATGGGCCTGTCACGTCGGATACGGAGCCGGGTCTTATAGCCGCTGGATCAAACAGATGTTGAGAACGCCTTAGCTGAGGCAAGGCTCAAAAGAGCTGAATCAAATACTGATCCTGATAGGCCATGGCGACGCCACCTATTTGAACGATTCTGTTCTCGAGCCCACGTGCTCATTCAACAGGTTCTCGCAAGTTATTCGCATACTCGAAAAGTCTTGGCACCCCACACCGTCTCCCGCCGGGGTCATTCGAGCAACAGTCTCGTGAGCCTCCGGCCGGCAGCTTCGGCGGTTCATGATATCTAGCGATAGCCATGTTTCTTTGGGAGTTGGCTATGGTTCGACAGCTGTTCGAGGAAGCAAGTCTTTCATCGTAACTTGAGATTGATATTCATAGGCGGTGACTTCTCCCATGGAGAGGGCCATGTATAATAGCAGACCCGTCCATTACAGAAGTCGGATAAAATATAAAAACAATACGGAATGAAAGTCTAAGCAGCCACCGTGTTTCTACTAGCTGTTATTCGCATTAGTGATTCTTGGAGAACAGGGACCAGGGGGTATCGACATGCTGCTTTACTCAAGCACCCTCTAATTGCCTGTCCTTGTACTCAATCCCGCAGCGTAATTCATGCATACATCTATCATCTAATTCCCTTTTGAAATTTGAGGCAGGATTGCACTCAAAGATTTCTCATCTCCATAAATCCAACGCTGTCCTCGAGATCCGGTGAAATACGAAATACTCGACCGGCCGCCGTCCATCACGTGATGGACAATTCCTCTTTTTTCTCTCATTTTCGAGCCAATTACGAGAACTGGCACCACGATGGTCTCCCTCCCGCCTCATCTCTAAAGACTCCCTCGGCGCGCATTACACTCTGACCGATCATGTCAGCTGAAAATATTGGTCAAGGCGTCTTGCCCAAGGACCTCATGGTCCTTCAACTTGGGCAAATCGACCTCCTGATGGCAATGTACGAATCAGACAACGCCATATCGATCGATGCGACATCCTCGAGTTTACTTGAAACACTCAGAGATTGGTGTGAAAATGATGGAGATGCGCCTAGATTCACTCAACCATGCATAAATATGCTTCTCACCCTGGACGTGTCTGATGAGGACAGTCAGTCAAAGGCCTTGCAGCTGCACCTGTCTGTTCCTCTGGTAGATCAAGGAGAGGGCACAGCAGATGAACCACCACCAGTAAAAACACGGATACAGCAACCGGATTGGATGAGCAAAGGCGAGGTCGCCCGTCTTACTGAGGAAATTCCCGACGAAGACATCTTGAGCGTCATTGAATACGTTAAAGACGCGGCATCTCAACATCTAGCAGCCCAGATGCAAGTCAGTAGCCATCTACCAAGCACGGACAAGTCAACCGTACGCGTCTGGTTCTACTTCCCTTCAATCAGCACCAGAGCGAAGCGGGATGATCTCGTCAACCACGCTCCCACCTACGGACTGACGGGATTCCTCCTCGCTGGAAAGCCCGGCATATTGTGTCTAGAGGGCGGATCCCAAGCCATCGACGATTTTATGAAGTTCATCAAGACGGAGAGTTGGGGCGATATTCCCCCGCAGCACAAGAAAGTCAGCGAGCGCTATAGGGAAGAAGGGACAGACGTGAAGCGGGCCTTTGAGGACATGCAGGAGATTACAGACATGGTTGGCGAAAAGAGAGGAGAGAGGGCGAATCGAAGCGACATGAAGGCTCTTGAGGCTTGGCTCAACGAGAGGGGAGTGGGTGAAGCCTTTGCCAAGGTTGTCATGTAGATTCAGGTACGTTCTCGAAACATTGTACGACAAGCATGTTGACTGACCAAGACCTCGTAGTGTCACTTGGAGAAGATGTCCCGAGTTAGCATTTTTGCTAGGACCATCAAATGGGGCAACGTTTAAGTTAAGACAAGGAATGAATCTCGTATTAAAAGACTACCCAGTGGCTAATAGCTGGCGGCTGAGAAGAGGGAGTGAATGAAACGTCCTGGTCAATAGAACGTTGGGTCGTGCTTGTCCAGCCCTCCCAGCACCACAAGGTTGAGTCTAAGCGTTGAAGCTCAAGAATACCGCTCGTCCCTACCCAAGACGTACAACGGCCAGTATCCTCAAATGCCGAGAGCTTCCATCTAGTTCTCGTCGGCCCTAAGGCAGCAGGTCCAGCACTCGCCCTATTATCAGCTGTTAGCAATCGACCCATCACGGATCCACGAGGTCGCCATACCTGCTTGCTCGCGAACTATGATACTGTTAGGACGGTTCAATGCCAAGATGGTTTTCAAGATGCACTTACCCATCTCTCGGGGCACTTGATCTCCTCGGGAGAACAGAGCAGGAAGCAAACGTCGTCCCTGGCGAAGAGGTCCCTCTTGACCGCGTCGGTGGTCTTGTCAGAAGGCTGAGGCATGGCGACGATGCCGTGGGCAAGGGCGAGGAGGGCGGCGGTGAAGAACTTCATGTTGTTGAAAGGGTTAGGGGGTTGAGTTGGAAAAAGGTTGTGATTGTTGTGAGTAGAAGAGATGGTTGATGATGGTGAGTGATGATGCTGGATTGATGGCCAGATGGCTGAATTTATATCTGTTCCTCCGGCTCGACGAGGGTTTGTTTCCTCTGTTGATCTCATATCTCAGTGGGGATGTGTCGTGCCGTGCGTTCAGATGGGGGGGTATTCGCATGCATAGATGGGACGATTCGGACCGATCTATCTGGGCATTGTTCCCACCTGATTCCATATTAGGCATCGTACAGCATCTCCAGTTGGAGCATCTATCAACGAGAAGAGGAGACCATGGTCCAGGATACGTGCCGTGGTTATCAGAAACACTGTCATCGACTTCGTTGGTTGCTGTACCCTGAGACAGCGGAATCATCCATCCTTGGTAGTATCTGGCGGTCTACTAAAGATCCAGGTCTAAATCAGTCTCGAAGACTCGGCCACATCCAGTTTGCTTGTTCCCCCCTTGGAGGGCCGTCCATATCAGCAACGAATATAGTTTGCAACCCTATTATCATCAAACTCAAGTCCGTATATCATTGGATGAGATTGGTTCATCTGAACTTCATCTCGCTGGGTCTACAAATCCCGTGCTAGGGTGGCCCGCCGTTCAGCTCCCCAAAATGGAATTCGGGAGACACCTACTCAAAAGTCCACCATTACCCTAGAATATCTCATATGCCCCATTTCTATGCAGGGAGAGTGGAATTCGGACAACTCCTTTCAAGTGGCAGAGGCGGAACCATGAGACGCCACAGGGTCTTGTCTCACCTTGCCGAGCAGCGATTCGCACTGATATATCATATATGGGACACATGATGGGGCAGGTGGCGATTATTTAACATGCGCAGTATAATGGCATCGGTTCCGCCCTCTAAGACTTGGCATTCTGACCTTGTCGCCCCGAGGTTCCGACTGGCATGGCAAGTGTTCTAGCAAAAGACCCTCGGTGTTTCACTTGCATCAGAGCAAGCCAACTCCGATGTAGACATTTGATTGGATACTTGGAAATCACTATTCAATTGAATTCTCTCTAAAAGTCATGCCTCTATCCTCTAAAGCAAAGGTCATTCCGATACTCCGCATGATGCGTTGGTTTAATCACTGCTGACCTCTCATTGGGGGCGACTTCCGCCCTGAGACAAGATCCCGTAGCCCTCCCGCTCTTGTCTCACCAAGATGGGATATGATTAACGCAAGGGCCTACGACGAGCATATCAAAAGGGCCGCCTATCCCTCTTGGCGTCTTTGCCTCCTCATTCGCCGTGTTCTCGCATGGAGATTGAGGCCGCCAGCACTTGCATTTACAGGGACGATCAGTCAGGATGCCGCCATGATTCCTCTTTTCGCGCCCTCAGAGTCTTAGCGTTGATTCCGTCACCGCGGCCTTTGGACGGAAGATGAAAAAGGCAAAGGAGTAGTGGCTACTGAGTTATGCGAAGGACAGTTGTCGATGAAGGCAGTGTCCTTCATTTGAGGTGCCTGAAATCTACCACTCGGCCGTGGATCTCCCCCTCGCCCCCGAAGGCAGAATATATTCCAAGCGTGTCTTATCAAACTTGAACGCAGGCGCCAGAATGGAAATATCCTCTTCAATACCCCATTCCACACCAGTCATGCTCCAAAAGTACTCGGGATGCTTCAGAAGATCCGGTCTAGCCTTGTGCATCGCCGCATGCGTCTTAAACATCAGGGCCAGCATATCGTCCGTGTGTCGAGCCTGGAAGCCCTCGTTTCGCTCTAGAAGCTCCTTTGCCTGACTCTCATCATACTGTCCAAGTCTGTAGTACCAGATGTTGTACTGGGTCAAACTGACGTCGATGTCAAAAGTCACGTCGTCTTTTGTGCGCTGGAGCAGAGCTTGGAGGATTGCGATAGCGCCAACAAGCCCAGTTTGGTAGTCCGAGTTTGCTGGAGGAGACCGTTAGCTATATTGACCACTATTCTGCTTGAAAAGAAAAAAGGGTTACTCACGCAAGAGCGGAACAACCGGCTCGTCAAGACCCAGGAATCGACCCTGGAGCCATGAGATGCCAACAAGGCAGTCACTGATCTGCTGCCATCCGGATCGATGGCTCAAAGGACCCTTGAATCCATAGCAGTTCTCCCGCGCGTAGATTAGTTTATCGTTCACCTTGCGGAGATTTTCAGCGTCAAAGCCCAAGCGCGCCAATGCTCCAGGGCGATATCCGTCGACCAGCACATCAGCACCTTTGATGAGTTCCGAAAAGATGCTCTTCCCATGCTCGGTCTTCAGATTAAGGTCTGTGTCCAGTTTCCCCGTGCTAAGGTCCACCCACAGCGCAGAAATATCGGGAAGATTTTCGCTTGTCACTTTGATGACATGGGCACCCAGGACAGCCAGGATCTTGGAGATGACAGGCGCAGCGATAACCCGTGAGAAGTCAATGACGCGGATACCAGCAAGCGGCTTGAAGCCTGATGCATCCGGGCCATCGTCGTCGCGTGCTGGCCACTGACTCTTCGGTGCAGGCACAGACCTAGTATTCCACAGAGGCTCAGCCCCCATGACCTTGCCCTGTTCTGTTTCAAAGAACTCTTCGGGAGTGAGACAAGTTACACCAGACTGCCTAAACTCGTCATTGGCCCGCTTCTCGAGGACCTCTGCATCGTACTGTGCCACCTTGTCGGCGTAGATTTTGATGGCTTCTTCTCTGGCAACATCCTGCTCTTCGACACCAAGCATCTTCATTGTCGGGCCTGCATTCATAGATCCGTGGAGATGGTAGAAGCGGCCGTCCTTGGTTTTGTATACGTTGGTGGCGTGCTGGTGAATAGGCTTGCTGTTGTCGTACAAGTCTCCTTTGTTGATTTCCGACATCACCTGGGGGTTCTGAATGAAGACTTTGCCATTGATTGTTGGAAGAAGGACTGACTCCAAGAAGAGTGTTGCAAGATCACTAAGATACAGTCAACTCGGCATCTCGTCTGACCTTTGGCAGCCCAAACTCACGTATTGACCTCGATATCCTGATAATCAATGCCATATCGATCTGCTGCCACGGCACTAGCTGCGGCCGCAACAAGCCCTGTGAGCGAAGACACGGACTCGGTTATCTTGCACGGTGTCGGAACAAAAGGCTTCGGATCGTCGCCAGTAAAGGTAATCTTTTCCGCCGCTTCCGCGAAAGAGGATGGCAAAGCAAGCCGCGAGTCTCCCAGCAGATGCTCGCGCAGGATGCGACGGCTTTCGTCTTGTACGGAATAGTCGCTCATGGTTAGTTGGAATCTGAGATGATGCTAGTCGACGGTGAGATGGAAGCTATCCAACGACCAAGTTGCGGTGTCCATCCTCCTCAACATCACGCGACATATGCTTATCCCGACTAGCACTGATGTTAGGCTAAACCATTTGGAGATATGTAAGCCGTAATACGAGACGGGGTAAACCGGAGCAATGAGATGCAACTCTAGTAGACTTCGATATCCCTGGTTGTCAAGGATAAATTGGCCGGCTTACGGTCCGTCCCCGGAGTCCAGGGTGGGATCGGGGCATCTGTCAACCCTCTTCTGGTCAATCCAAGTTCGGGGCCCGGAGCTGATAATGATGCGAATAATTATTAATGGCCAACATCTTGGAGGATACATACATAGCTAGTCCCCTCCATCAGCCTCTTTGAATTGGTGACACATGATCGATGGAGGTGGGAAGAGGAGAGGGATGCAATTGCTGACCGACCCCTGGCCAATCGCAGGGGGTTAGAGAGCGCTGAGACTGATTGGCTGGATCAATAAAGTTCCGATCCATGGAAGGTGAGAGGAACCCCTTTCACCAATCTGACTTTGTCCACTTCCTTTCTTCAAAAATTACTCACACCTTTCGAAAAGTAAACCACCACTCGCAGAACGTCGCCAATGCCGCGAAAATGCCATTTCTCAGTCTTTTCCAGACTTTCGGGTGCTGAATAATCCCGTAGAGCGCTCCGACTGGCTCCTTAGGCGTGGTGACGCGTTTGACAGCCCCTTGCCCGGCTGATCCAGGACCCTAAGAGAGCGGTGCAAGCCGTGATCCAGGCGATGATCGGTGCTAGTGGAGACGTCCTTTGGACACATTTTTTTTAATCTGTTTTCCAAAAAGAATGATAATGTGCATAGTGATCTCAATGACCTCTGATTTTCTCTTTTTTGGGGAGGGGGTTGGGGGTTCGAACCATGCGCGATGATATCAAAAGTATCATGCGCATGGTGTTGATGTTGTTTTCGAACCCACATCACACGCTTGCGACTTCGCCTTCAGCGAGACGGGCGTTCTTCACTTAAACTGGATGTAATCATTTTTCGGATGGTAGGGCATTCTCGCCTGAACGTCCTGTTGCACCCCATATGTGTACTCGATGATATTACAACGCTCAAGTGAGTAAAAGCGCGTAGCAAAGCAACCATGCACAACCTCAGCTATCCACCCTCGCATCCTGAACCTGCTTCGTCCTCTCAGAGTCGACCTGATCCCCCGTATTCACAGTGCTCGCATGCTCAATCATCATGATGGTCGCGTTCTCTGCAACAGGCCGATGCTGAACGCCCTTTGGAACCACAAACATGTCCCCTTCGTCCATGACCACGGCGTCTTGGCCCTCAATCTCCATCTTGAGCTTTCCGGAAAGAAGGTAAAACACCTCTTCTGATTCGGGGTGCGAATGCCATATGAATTCGCCGTCAATCTTGGCAACTTTGACGTGGTGATCATTGATGGTGGCCACAAGGCGAGGTGACCATGTTTCGGTGAAGGAGGAGAGGACGCCTGGGATGGAAGTTGCTTGCAACATTTTGCTTGTTGATCGAGGTAGGATGAGAAACGAGAGAGCTTGAGAGGTGATGCAATATTCAATTACATCCAACTCATATCCTGTTGAAGCTCTTATAAGAGACCGAATATGTGGGCCGTGTTCACGACATGTCATTGACAAGGCGCAAGGGCGCGCTGATATGTCGTCGGTCGGCGACTCGAAGTGGACGGCCCCATTCACACATGAGTAATACCACACCTTTTACTGGCCCGAGCCTGTTCCTAGTTTCTTCTCCGGTATTTTCCATCACCCTCAATATCTCTATCGGGACTTGAAAGCCCTTGTCTCTTTTTTGGCTAATTTCCCTCGTTTTTGCATTTACAGAAATGTGGTCGCACTGGAACTCGAACTCAAGACCTCCATGCCCACTTTTCACACCACCACACTGGAGGGTATCAACTTGAGCAGATTCACACCACCCTCGAAACATGTGAATGACAGACCGAGGCGGTCGTTCTTCATGGCTGCCCACAAAACGCCACGGCAAGTCAGTTCAGCCAGCGTTGGAACTCACTCTGATGACGGCAAGCCTCCCCAAGATCCAGCCGTTCTAGAGCTTCCGGATAGCGCTCTGCACCTCCTGACTCAGCTCCAAGATGGCTCGCGGCCGTCTTTCCAGGCTTGAAGGCTCCGCACCTGCCTGCCTACCAGATTGTCAAGAGATTGCGCCGTTCGCTGACAAGAAGACATGGATACTCGAACGAATGATTCTCTACTCTGCACACTGTACAGATGATATTCAGGCACAAGAGTGTACTAGGAAGATTGACAGCGAATTGCAACCCTCCCATCGGTTTAGGTCAACGATTCGAGAGGTTATTTAAGCCTACGACAGCACACCAATCGCATTCAACCAACCATCACTCAGTGGCTTGGAGCTTCGTCACTGGAGGCACACTTGCAGAGCCAAACGGAAATATCCTTGGAGAGATTTGACAGCCTCGATGCCGCGCACCTCGACGCGACTGTGGTCAGCTGTCACCATGACTTCACGCCAAAAATCTCATCGTGTTGGGCGTTTTCCCAACTCCCCAGGTGGCTTTGTCTCGGGCGAATTGGAGGCAGCCGCTCAAGACATTGCAATCACATCTGCTTGGTTGCCGCAGTGAGTTCCATACCAGTCCTTCCTTAGCGGCCGTCCACCTCGAAAGCCTTTGTTGTTTTGGGCATGGAGCGCGCCGCAAGCATTGCCCTCTTCCCCACGAAACGACGAAACTTTGTTGGAGATGGCTGCTCACAGAGTTGCCGAGGCTCATATTAGTGTGAGACATTGGACCCTTGGGAGAGTACTTGGGAGTCATTGCCCCTCGAGTGATTCTCCCTTTTTCTTGAAGAGCTGGGTGGTTGCTTGATGCACTTGCAGGCCTCTAATTGCTCACTCACCTTCTTGTCCCTTCATCATGGCACAGTCTCAGGCTCAAGATGATGCTATCCATTCAGCGAGCTCCAACACCGGAAGACCAGAAGCTGGAGCACTATCCCGGCGGAACGACTCAGAATCCTCAGGAAACCCACAGCACAGTGAAGTTGGTCGGTCGACATCCTCGCACGATGAATCCAGGAGCAATGGCAGTTTCCCTCCAGACGAGCTCGGCCACGGCAAGCACCCAGCGCGTCCTACACTTCACAAACGTCAAACAACCCATATCGCCATCGACAACGCCGACCGTAACGAACTCGTCCGCATTGCCACAGCTCTCTCGCGCCGGTACTCCATCGCCACTGGCGAACCGTCCCGCGTCCACACCCTCGTGACTGAAGATGAGAATGCACCCGCCCTTGATCCAACCAGCAGTCGCTTCGACATATACCAGTGGCTGCAGAATTTTGTCCATACCCTCAGAGACCATGGCATCACGGCCAAGAAGACGGGGGTGGTCTGGAAAGACCTCCACGTGTCTGGGACAGGAGCTGCCTTGCAAGTCCAAGAGACTGTGGCATCCATGTTGATGGCGCCTCTCCGACTGGGTGAGCTATTTAGCTTTGGAAAGAAGGAGCCAAAGCACATCCTCCAGAGCTTTGATGGACTCGTCAAGAGCGGAGAGCTGTTGATTGTCCTCGGCAGACCTGGGTCTGGATGCAGTACCTTGCTCAAGACACTGTGTGGCGAGCTCAATGGCTTGAGCATTTCCGAGACTTCAACGCTTCATTATAACGGCATTTCGCAAAAGGTCATGAAGAAAGAGTTCAAGGGAGAAGCAATCTATAACCAAGAGGTAATCAAAGTCCCCCTCCAAGAGATGAAGCAGGCTAACAGGTGGCAGGTCGATAGACATTTCCCACATTTGACCGTTGGCCAGACCCTCGAGTTTGCAGCCTCAGTTCGAACGCCATCCCATCGGATTCACGGCATGTCACGCGACGACTTTTGCAAGTACATCTCTCGAGTCGTCATGGCCACATATGGACTCAGCCACGCCGCCGACACAAAGGTAGGAAACGACTTTATCCGCGGTGTGTCTGGTGGAGAGAGGAAGCGAGTTAGCATTGCCGAGATGATCCTCTCTGGATCTCCATTCTCTGCCTGGGATAATAGCACCAGAGGTCTCGACTCTGCCACCGCCCTCAAATTCGTCCAAGCCCTGCGCATGGCGGCTGACCTCGGCGGTGTGACTACCGCCGTTGCCATCTATCAAGCGAGTCAGGCCATCTATGATCTCTTCGACAAGACCGTGGTGCTCTACGAAGGCCGGCAGCTCTACTTTGGCCCAGCGAACGAGGCCAGGGGCTTCTTTGAACGGCAGGGGTGGCATTGCCCGGCACGACAGACGACGGGCGATTTTCTGACATCTGTCACGAATCCGAGTGAGAGGACTGCTCTGCCTGGCATGGAGGAAAGAGTTCCACGGACTCCCGAGGATTTCGAAAACTACTGGAAACAGTCTGCCGAGTTCCGGTCTCTGCAGGAAGCCATTGAAGCATACGAGACTGACCATCTTGTCGACCGACCAGGGGAGAGCATCGCAATGCTACGAGAGCAGAAGAATTTCCGCCAGTCAAAGCACACCAGACCAGGATCGCCATACACCATCAGTGTCCTAATGCAAGTGAGACTCTGCACTAAGAGGGCCTATCAAAGAATATGGAACGACATCTCTGCAACTGCTGCGGCCTGCGTCACTCAGCTCGTCATGGCCCTCATCATCGGATCCATCTTCTACGGTACACCGGATGCTACGGTTGGTTTCTACGCCAAGGGTTCAGTGCTGTTCATGGCTGTCCTTCTCAATGCTCTGACAGCCATCTCTGAGATTGGCAGCTTGTACGCTCAGAGAGATATCGTGACAAAGCACGCCTCCTTTGCCTTTTACCATCCAGCTGCCGAAGGGGCTGCTGGGATAGCTGCTGCGATTCCCATCAAGTTTGTGACTGCAGTCATCTTCAACGTGGTGCTTTACTTTCTCGCCGGCCTCAGACGCGAGCCAGGACCCTTCTTCCTCTACTTCCTGATCACCTACATATGTACCTTTGTCTTCATCGCCTTCTTCCGGACGATGGCAGCGGTTTCAAAAACAGTTTCACAGGCCATGGCCCTCTCGGGAGTCATGGTTCTAGCCCTGGTTGTCTACGTCGGCTTCACAATCACAGTCCCAGAGATGAAGCCGTGGTTTTCCTGGATCCGCTGGATCAATCCCATCTATTACGCTTTTGAGATTCTCGTTGCCAACGAGTTCCACGGTCGACAGTTTACCTGCTCAAGCATCTTCCCCCCATATACACCCAACGTCGGAGATTCTTGGATCTGCTCGGTTCCTGGCGCTGTGGCAGGTGAATGGACGGTTAGCGGCGATGCCTTTATTGCGGCCAACTACGAGTATTACTACTCGCATGTCTGGAGAAACTTGGGTATTCTGTTTGCGTTCTTAATCGGATTTATGGTCATTTACTTCGCGGCTACCGAGCTCAATTCAGCGTCGACAAGCACCGCAGAAGCCCTGGTGTTCCAAAGGGGTCACATCCCACCACATCTTCAACCTGGTAAAAGCGAGTGTTCCAGAGACGAAGAGTCTGTCCAGCGCCCGTCCGGTAAAGACGGCTCTTCGGGCGGAGATGTGGCAGCAATTGAGCCCCAGAGAGACATATTCACCTGGCGCAACGTCATCTACGATATCCAAATCAAGGATGGGCAGCGTCGACTCTTGGATGGCGTCTCTGGATGGGTCAAGCCTGGAACTTTGACCGCTCTCATGGGTGTCAGCGGAGCAGGCAAAACAACTCTTCTCGACGTTTTGGCTCAACGCACAACAATGGGCGTCATAACAGGCGACATGTTGGTCAACGGAAGGCCTTTTGATGCGAGCTTCCAACGCAAGACCGGCTACGTGCAGCAACAAGGCAAGACATTTCCAGGTCACTACTTGAAAGCCAAGCTAACACGGGATAGATCTTCACTTGCAAACAGCCACAGTCCGCGAAAGCCTTCGATTCAGCGCCATGCTGAGACAACCAAAATCAGTCAGCAAGCAAGAAAAGTTCGCGTTCGTGGAAGAGGTTATCAAGATGCTCAACATGCAAGAGTACGCAGATGCCATCGTCGGAGTTCCAGGCGAAGGTTTAAACGTCGAACAGCGAAAGCTACTCACCATTGGAGTGGAGCTGGCGGCGAAGCCTAAGTTGCTTCTGTTTCTCGACGAGCCCACGAGTGGCCTTGATTCGCAGAGTTCATGGGCTATCTGTTCCTTCTTGAGAAAGTTGGCAAACTCTGGACAGGCTGTTCTGTGTACGGTTCATCAACCGAGTGCCATTCTTTTCCAGCAGTTTGACCGTCTTCTCTTCCTCGCCAAAGGAGGTAAAACCGTCTATTTTGGCAATATCGGAGAGGATTCTCGGACGCTCCTCGACTATTTCCAACAGCACGGAGCAAGAACATGCGACAAGGAAGAGAACCCAGCCGAGTACATCCTCGAAGTCATCAGCGGCGTCACAAACAACAAAGGTCAAGACTGGCACTCTGTCTGGAAAGGAAGTGACGAGTATCAAGGAAATGAGGCCGAAATCGACAGGATCCACGCCGAGAAGCAAAACGAGACGGCAGTAGGAGAAGACGAGGCCTCTTCGCACGCAGAGTTTGCCATGCCGTTCTTTGCTCAACTGCAGGCTGTCACATACAGAGTGTTTCAGCAGTACTGGCGCATGCCGAGCTACATCTTTGCCAAGTTCATGCTTGGTATTGTAGCTGGCCTGTTCATCGGGTTCTCATTCTTCCAGGCGTCGACTTCGCAGGCGGGAATGCAGAATGTGATCTTCTCCGTCTTCTTGTTAACTACCATCTTTACAACCCTTGTGCAGCAGGTAAGCCAGCAAGCTGAACTCACTGGAGAGACATGTGCTGACTTTGTGTCTTAGATTATCCCACACTTCATTACTCAACGGTCTCTATACGAAGTCAGAGAACGGCCAAGCAAGGCTTATTCGTGGAAGGCCTTCATCATCGCCAACATCATCGTCGAGATCCCCTACCAATGCGTCACGGGTGTGTTAATTTGGTCTTGCTTCTACTACCCCGTGGTCGGCATCCAGAGCTCCGACAGGCAAGGTCTTGTTCTACTCTTCGTCATTCAACTGTTCATCTATGCCAGCGCCTTTGCGCAGATGACGATTGCGGCACTCCCAGACGCGCAGACAGCCGGCAGTCTCGTCACGATTCTTTCCATGATGAGCACCATTTTCAGTGGCGTTTTACAGACTCCCAGCGCGTTGCCTGGCTTTTGGGTATTCATGTATCGCCTCTCTCCTTTCACGTATTGGATCTCCGGTATCGTGGCGACCATGCTGCACGATAGGCCAGTCGTGTGCTCCTCAACTGAGACGTCAACCTTTGATCCCCCATCGGGAGAAACATGTGGAGAGTATCTCGACCCCATCTTGTCGAGCGTTCCAGGACAGCTCCAGAATCCCCAGGCCACGGAGCAGTGCCGATACTGCGCGTTCCGCTACGCAGATCAATACCTCGCAGGCTCCAAGATCTTTTGGTCAGAGAGATGGCGCAACTACGGCATCATGTGGGCCTTTATTGGGTTCAACATGATGGTGGCGATTGTCACATACTATCTATTCAGGGTGAAGAAGTGGTCCAAGGGTACCAAGTGATGTTAGGGAATGTTGCGGGAGAACGTATATTTTGGCTTGGAGGATAAGAGTGGGTTCAAACGAAGGGCCCGATATAATGGTAATCGACGGGCTGGAGGACTATATGCAAGATTAATACTCCCAATATGAGATCCTATCGCCATAAGCTGCTTCTAGTTTCAATAATGGTGCTGTTGTAATGCCGTGTTGAGAATTGCCTTCTCTTCTATCATGCCCGGCACTCTAACCAGAGAAGCCGCCATATCAACGATATTATCGGTGTTTTAAGCAGAAGCAAATACCAAGACTTGTAGAGTCTATATCAGGTTCGGGAGTTGTCCCAGGGTGCATGCTCCGCCGAGAAGGGTTATCGCAGTCTCCGGGACCAGATTGTGTCTATATATGAACTTTGAGGAGCACAGCGCGGTTGCATAACTGGTCACGCTTATACTTGAGCCATCCACAGTTTCAAGCCTAATAGTCATAGAATATATATCACAGCTCTTTCGTGGATTTGATAGTTATCAAAATAGCGATGGCTCTCCCCTCCGTTGTAGTCGACTGTTTCAGCCCTGGGACAGTCACCAGAGGTGCGATCCCCAAGGGTTGATACAAGTGCCGGGTGTGACTTTCAAAGGGTTCATTCAAGAGCATAGGATACGTTCGTCGGAACGACGTTTAATGCCTAGGATTTGTTAATAGCCGTATGGGTGTCAAGCTTGGGAGTTGCCTTAGTTCGCGCACCAATCTACCATAGGTAGGCGAGAATATTAGATCAGCCGTGATCCCAGGGCATTATTTAGACATGAAGAGCCTGTAGAGACAGGTAGGGCTATCGAAACATTCCAAGCACCATCTCAACTTCAGGATCCGCTTGATGCATCCATTCAGGCTCATCCTAGCTGCTTCAAGAGGAAAGCGGTCTGTCGGGCAGTCTTCCATGCGGCCAACCCGGGTGCAAGACTCCCGCTCCCCGTCACGGCAGATACTCACTCCCATCCTATGGTCCCTGTTGGAGACGAACTCGATTGCGTGTGCACTTGTAGCTTGCGACGTGATAAGGTGCGTATGCTGGTCCCGTGGTGACGAGAGAGCTTGTCTCATAGGATGGAGATGGTGAGCAACTATGCTGGACAATGACGCAATAAGTCAAGTAAATACTCAAACGCCCTTGTTCAACATCTACCCTCGTTGAGGTTCCCATATCACTGCACAATAGGCTCTACGGTCACTTTGTCAGAGCAACCACCACACAGCTCCCCCATCAACCAGCCCCATTCCTCCTCCTCCTCCTCGGAATAACCTCAAGCGGATCCTCCCCCTTCCTCAACGCCGCCATCAAAAGCTGCATCCTCCCATCAACCCTCTCATCCAACCTCCAACACGCCTCCTCAACCTCCACACCCCCCTCCTCACACATCTCCTCCACCTTGCGCACAATCTTCTGCCGCACGCCCACATAGTTACTCGCGTACTTGCGCTCCTGCAGGGTTCCTAGCCTCCACGTCGTGCCGTGCCTGCGCTCGAGATCCTCGATGGCTGGGTTGCCGTGGAGGCCGTGCTTCCACTCGGCCCAGACTAGGGCTACGGTTTTGGGCATTCGGTGGTATTTGAAGCGGCGGGTTGGGGGCCCGCTGGCGTAGCGGTAGCCGACGGATCGGGGGACTGAGTAGCGAGGTTTGGAGAGCGCGGTGTAGTCTTCGCTTGGGGGAGGGGAGTCTGCAGAGAAAGAAGGTGATGAAGAGCGAGATGGGAGGAGGTCACAGTCGTCAATAACAGGCTCATAGTCATCGTCGTCGTCTCCTTCCTGCTCTGGGATCGGACCAAGGTGAAGATCCGGCATTGGCGACTGTCGTGCATCGTGGTCGCTCTGTGTTACATTGATAGCTGCCCAAGATCGAGCATCTCCAAGTCTAACCTTCTTCTGCGAGGTCATCCTCACGCGACTCTTCACCTGACGCCTCGTTCGCAAGGGCGGGTTTCTCCTCCTCGGCGCTCGACGTCCTGTGCTTCGAACCGGGGCCGTGTACATGTCGGGTGTTGGCGGCAGCTGATCGAAGCGATCCTCTACAGCGTTGACCCATTGCGACCTGGTCTGGACATCAGTATCCTCCAGGGAAAGCTGTTCCGCTTCTTGGAGTTCCTCGTCAGAATGCGAACGAGTCTGCTCATTAAGCCGGGGATGTTCCACGCTAGGATAGAAGAGTCGCGGCCGAGGCTGGCCTTTTGAAGCAAGTGCTTCAACTTCCTTGGCATGTTCAAATCCCAGATGTCTCGCAATCTCCAACTCGGCCGGAATCGCCTTCTCGTCGACGGCAAACCTGCTCTCCTTGACGTCCCTCATAAATCCGACGAAGCCGTCCATGATGATGACGTGCATCTCCATCCGCTTCTCCATCTCATCCATCTTCTGCTTCATTGTCGCATTCTGCGCCAGTAACTGGTCTGTCTTTTGCCTCTCCGCTTCGAGCTCCGATGCATAGTGCTCCTGGATGTTGATCACGACGCGAGCGAGGCCAAGAGGGGTTTGGTCCACGGCCTCGTCAATCCGTGTCCCTCGTGTATTTTCCCCTTCTTCATCGGCATATACACGATCGGAGCTTGTGTCGAGTAAGCGGTGGGTTGGCCTGGGATCGATCGGTCGAGGGCAGGCGGCCGGTGCCGAACGGCGAGGTGGATCCTCCGAGACGGGGCGGTCCACAGCGGAGGGTTCCGGAGATGTGTTCGGAGAAAGAAGCATGGTAGATGCATCCTGGTGGAGATGGGTATCGCTGTCCGGGGCGACAGAGTAGAGGGCAGGGTCGATAAGGTCCGTCATTGGGGAAAGTCGCCTTCGGTAAAAGGCTCTCTTGGGGTCTGCGAGGTCAAAGGCTGGAATAACATCAAGCAAGCACTTTACATTCAATGCTTCAAGCACAAGAAACCACAAGCAAGATTAGCAATGAAACAGGAAGAGTCCTTTGTCAATTGAGGGTCCCCCTCTCTCTTATCAAGATGCCCAACCCAGGCCAGCACCACCTGTTGGTTGGCTTCACTTGGCTTGAGAACAAAGAACATCACAGACCTCGCAAGTCCACCCAATGGCAGAGCTTCTCGGCGCTGGTGCTCAAAATCTCCTTGTTTAGATCCAATATCAATGTTGTTTGCTATATTTGTTGAAGTAGTAGCAATAGTAATAAAAATGAGTTATAAAAATATAAAAAGAGAGAGAAAAAAACAACGTTCCTCACCATAATCATGCACCATCCATCATCTAGATTCATACTTTCTGTATAGGTACGCTCCATATGCTTCAATCATTATCCTGTATCATGCGGGAAAAAAGTGTTGTTTGTGCCTGTGTATATGCCATGACAATAAAAAGCCAACGGGTATAAAACGCCAACGATGCTACTCCGTCTGCAATGCGAGAAGTTTGAGTAAACCAGAGAGGTCGAGGTAGAGGGGGTAAGGGTAAAGTCAACCGAGCGGTAAAGAGGGAGAGAGAGAGGGAGAGAGAGAGAGACAGGTATGCGCCAGGACTCTCAGACGTAGGCGGCAGCGGCGGCAGGTTGGGCCTCGGCCTTGCGGCGACGCCAGAAACGCCATCCCTTGCGTCGACGACGCACAGGCTTGTTGTCGCCTCCAGCCACCTTTTCATCTCGATCGTCCTCGAGCTCCAGCCTGTACCGCCGCACGCTGCCCGAGTCGTCGTCGAAGGACACGTGCCGATTGTCCCGGGACACGAAGCAGTCCGGCACGATATGTCTCATGATCCAGCCCTTGACGCCCCGGGTCGCAGCGTCAATGGCGGCGTACTCGAGACGACGCGTGCGGTCGCTCGTCCAGTAGTGCGTCGTCTGCGGCGGCGGCGTGGGGACGGGCGTGGGAGCCGCGTCGACCTCGGGGGCGGTGTCGGCGAGCTGAGCTGGGTCCGGGGATGGGAAGTGGAAGAAGGCCGCGGGCTGCTGGGTTGACGTGTTTGTGCGGACGAGGTGAAGAGACTGGTTGCTTGTGCGGGCAGTCTGGACGGGATGCGTCGTCTTGGCCGAGCGACGAAGAGAAGGACGGTTGCGGAAGCGAGACCTGACTCCTCCAATGCTGCTGTCCTTGGATGAGGAATTGGACGAGCGGCGGGCGACCGAGGGGCGAGAGTTGTTGGTGTTGGAGGTTGATGCGCGTCGAGGAGGCGTGTTGGACTCGTAACCCGAGTCCTGCCTCTGCATCTTGGTGGCCGTGGCCGGACGTCGCTGCGGCGGCTGCTGCTGCTGCTGCTGCTCCCGGTTCAGGGCCTCGCGCTGCTGCCGCTGGAGCTCGAGCTGGAGATGCTCGAGGTGCTGGAGGGTCTTGGTGTCATACGTGACGGGGGGCCGCGGGGGCTCAAGCAGCTCAGTGTCGACGAAGCTGTGGTAGGTTGTCCCCGAAGCTCTCGAGCTACACCTCTCCTCCATGATGGGCGCACATTCGACGACTACCTTTGACTTGGGGTTAAAAGAAGAAAGAAAAAATAATGGGCGGGGGTGGGGTTGATTGTTTGTTTGTAGGTAGGTAGACGGCGGCAAGTATAACAAAAAGGACCGACGATGGTGAAAGGCGATGATGTTGGTGGCGGTCAAGTTTGGACGCTTGGAATTGGGGATTCTCGCGACCTATAACTTCTCTCTCGTTGAGCCCGAAAGAGAAAGACGACGGACGCGGGCAAAGACGCAATCTCCGATCCCTAGTCCAGCCAAGTTCAGGAGACGGTCGGTGTCTGCGCGGTCGCGGTGAAAACCAACAAGCGAGCGAGAAGGACGTCGCGGAAGAGAGACACTGGGTGCGTCGGGGACCAGGTTCAAGAAGTTGCGGTCTGCAGGCCTCTCTTTATTACGAGCAAGGCTTGGAATCGACACGTCCAGTAGTGGCCTAGCTCCAGCCAGCAAGGGTCCTCTTCTTTGCTGAACCACACAGCAACCCGGGCTGGCTCCAGCAGGTAGGTAGGAGGGGGGCTGTGGATGCGGGAATAGTTGGAGGAGCTTGTAGGGGTCTGATGGGGGCGGGTCTGAGAGAGAGAAGGCCAGGCAGGGGGTACCACTCTTTGATGCTGCGTGTGGTCTTTGCCGCTGGGATGATTGGGCGGTGAGGGGGGGGATGGGATGCGCTTTGGTGGATAGAGGAGGAAAAAAACAAGAGGAAGCAGGTAAATGTGTAGTGTAGGAAGCAGGCGAGACGCTCGGGTCAAGGCACAGCGACTCGCGGTGCGTCTCTGACGGTTGGCTGTGGTGTCATGCACCACGAGAATAGCGTTGTGAGGGGAGCGCCTCTAGTGGGATTTCTCTTTGCAGGAGGAGGCTTCGTCTGTCTGTGAATATCTCCACTCTGTTGTGAATAAGGTCGTTGAGGAAGCCGGTCGGTGGTGGAGATGAAGAAAGCCGGCAGTGAAGCCGGGTGATGAGCCGAGTCTGGTAGGTAGTCTGGTATACGTAGTATGTCTCTGTTGAAGCTGAGGTTTACTCAGAGATATCTGGTAGACGCCGTGAGGGGAGATGTACTCCGTAGATGGTGATGCGATACCTAGGTATCTGGATCTGATGCTTGTGGCACGATAAAGACGGAATCTACTGTATCTCGCCTGCTACAATTCTCTTTTAACCTGTTAGCCTTGTTGATCTTTCTTTGCCGGGCCCTTGTCTTGTGGTGCTTGACCCAGCAGGCTAAATCGTCACCTTACCCTTTCCCAACGCCCAACTAGCGAAAATGCCATCCGATGTCGCTTTGTGGAGCCCCCTTGCTTGGAAGTGGCGACGGCTTCTCTCGCGATGCGAAAAATGGCACAGTAGCCGGCGGAGACGGGGGATGATCGGCTAGGGAACGGGGGGCTAGATGGAGACTTGCAGGTTGCATGCAGCAGCAAGCAAGCAAGCAACCGCGGCGGCAGGATGAGAAGAAGAAGAAGAAGAAGAAGAAGCAAGCTGATACTCCAGCAGGTACTCCGTAGACGGACAGACTTGTAGAGGCTTCTAGGGCCTTTAATATGGGATCCCCTTGTGGTGCCTGGGCGCGTGGCAGGCCCGTCATATGACGCGCACGAGACAGAGGGGAGGGGTTTCCGTCCTACCGAGAAAGGCACTCACTCGTGAGATTGCTCCTCTTCACATGCTCTCCCTCTCTGTCTGTCTCTCTGGTTCACGTCCATAGCTGGGAGGGACTGGGTGAACTGCTGTCCGGGAGGGAACTGTTCAACCAACGCCTTGTGCCCATCGACTAGCGATGGATGGCCCCCTTGTCAGAGCGGAGAGGGGATCGGCCTGGGGGGGGTGG